>VXAC01000599.1:229983-299300 GCA_013399225.1 Rhipidura dahli
CCCCCCCCCCCCCCCCTCAGATGTCATTAGTTACAGTGGCAAACCTCACACTTCTCCCTCCTCTTCTTCCAATTAGCTGTAATTATAACAACATTAGCAGCAAATTAGGTACCTTGGGGGCAAAAATCTGGGAAGCAGCAGAGTGTGGAAAGCAAGAGGAGATGAGATTATAATGGAAGCAAGCAGGCACATCCATGTGCTCATCTGGGCACCCTTAGGGCTTTGCAGGTTGAGCTCTGCTTTCCCTGAGCTTGCCAAGGTGAGGAGGTGACCAGCTGCTCCCACCAGCCTCCACAGCCACCCCTGGAAAAGGCAGCAAAAGGCTCCATTTGGGCTTCTCCCTGTGCCTGGCACCACTGGATCCAGCATAAAATCATCCAGCTCAGGCTGGAGAAACCCATTAGCTGCATCTGATGCTCTGAAGGGGCAAGTGGGGTCCTTAAATACATGTACTGGGAATCTTTCTGCCAAGGAAACAAATGCAGGAGGATTAATTCTGGAAGTGAAAAAGGCAAGACATGCCAGCAGTTGCAGCACGCAAAAGGGTTCTTGCTCCGAGTAGGCTTTTGAGCAATAAACCCTTTTTTCCAGAGAATCTGGCATTAAAAATCTGGGTCCAGGGAAAATCTCCAAGATCAAGCTCTTTTTTACAACTGTCTTTCCAATTTTGCACAGCTGGATGAGGAAGGAAGTCAACACTGCTTGCCAATACAGTGACATTAAGTACATTTGCTGGAAATCTTTCTGCCTTGCTCCTAAAAATTAAAAAAAAACCCAAATCAACCACAAAAACCAAACAGAACCACACAGCCAAGAACAGAAAGGCCAGAAGCTGATATCAGGAGTGTGACAGAGCACAGAGAGGCTTAGGAGCTAAAGTCCCTCCTAAGGCAGCATTGCTAGCCCAGCAAGGCTAGGCTGGAAGAATTTAAGCACAGTTTAGGACCAAGCTTCCTGCATAGCAAAGCACCTGGGGAGGGACCAATCCAGAGCTGGGAAAGAAGAGTTATTCTCTTGGAAATACACTGCCAGTGCAGTAAGACAATATCTCATCATCTTCCTTAATCTCTGTCTTGTATCACCTACATTTCCACTTTGCTTTTCCTTCTTTATTGGGACTTTCAAGAAAACACCTTTGTACTTGTTTGGAAGACAAGGTGAAATCTGGTATGAGTTACCTGAGGTTTTAAGCAGTTTTTTGAGGGTTGGGTTCTTTTTTTCCTCTTATTTTGCCCACCCAATTCCTCTCATCTTTCCTATATTCTAATGAATTTATTCCCAGTTTATTAGAAAGGTTTCAAACCAAAGAGTGTCAGATCCAAACCATCACACAATTATGAGAATTCAGTGCTGGACACAACATTGCATAAGTGATCCTCTGCCAACTATCAAAACCCATTTCTGGGGAAAATAACAGTGTGGAGAACAAACTTTGGAAAATTGCATCAAATAGTGTTCATCAAATTTCTGTAGCAAAGTGTTGGGTTTTTTAAATTTAAAAACTACTTTGGAGATAATCCTATATCTATAGATGCAGGCAAAAAAATGTTGCTTAAACAAAATAGAAAGATGTACTGGGTTTCACAGAGGCAGCAGACCTTGGAAACAGCCTCCTCTGAAATGGGAACAGCTAAAGGAAAGTGGTGCCAGTCAGAAGAAAAGTATAGGCATGGCTCCAGAAGCAGAAAACATGAGATTACAGCTGGTTACAGAAGCACCTGCAGAACCCAAGTCAAATGCCAAAACACCTGGGTGCAAACACCTTCCTCCCCCACAAGAGAGGGAGGAAAGCACAATGTAGGTGCAGCCATAAAAAACTGCAGAAAAAAATTAGTAATTCCTCCTTGGTGATATATGCCTTCCAAGTCTCAAAGACATTGTAGCAAACTAGTTAATGTAGAGACTCTCACAGATTTCAGAGATCTGTAAACCAGGATTTTTTGAATGGAATATTATAAAAAAAATCAGTTTCCCAATTCATTTCATTTCACTTGTGTTCAGCGCTGAAGTTAGAACCTGTGACCTGTGTTTCATAATTATTACTTAAGAAAAAATGCCCAGCATCAAAGGAAAATTTGTTAAGGGAAACTTAAGGGTTTTCCCTAGAAACATCAATCTACTGAAACAGCATTCCTAAAGGAAACTTTTCCATGCCCAGAAGTTGCTGCACTGCTGATTTGTTTTCTATAATGAAGCCCTAGCTCAGCAGAGATAAGAGTTATTGGTTCATTTATCATCTACTGAGAAAATGAAGGATGAGAACTGAGAATCAGGAATGCTGCTGCACACACTGGCTCATTTAGACCCTCCACTGTAATTAGCACTTGTACAAAATGGAACAAAGAAATGGGAACACCAAGAACTCTTGCTCATCACATATTCTTGGAGCTTCTATCTTGGAAACCTTTCTCAAAATGCTTACAGGCAGCTTTAATATAGACAACCATATATAATAGATAAAGCCAGGCTAGTGACTTTTAACTGAGAGT
This sequence comes from Rhipidura dahli, assembly GCA_013399225.1. Classification (NCBI taxonomy): domain Eukaryota; kingdom Metazoa; phylum Chordata; class Aves; order Passeriformes; family Rhipiduridae; genus Rhipidura; species Rhipidura dahli. The sequence continues at coordinate 232,473 of VXAC01000599.1, forward strand.
GGAAGTTTGACCTCTGTGTGGTCAATGGATAAATGATCAAAATCATCTTTGTTTCAGCAGCCAGGATAAAAAGAGTAAGAGTCCAGAAGGTGTTAAAGCAGACATCCTACCAGCACTGCGATGGGACTGTTAATAAATCCTCTTGATAAAAGGACTGAAGCAAAAAGGGTAGGGAAAAGTCTCCAAGTGTCCTAATCCCTGTCCCATTGAGAATGAGGTGTTTGGATATCCTGGGCAATGAACAGTAAGAGAAAGACAAAGCACAGAATTTCTAGAAGTTTTTTTTTCAGGGAGCCAGAAGTCAAGTCACATGGGCAAGTAGGGTAGAAGAAGAGTTTTCTTCCTTCAGATCCCCCAAGTGCACTGCCCTGGACCACAGCTGCAGCTGGTGGCTGGACTGGTTTCATCCCCTGTTATAAACATCCTCTCTGTATCCTCTGGTACAGTAAATCACTTGGGGTTTAAGTGGGAGGAATGGCAAAATTAATCTCCTGTTCTGTTGTGCAGTCACAGCACTACTTTGCCTATGACCACATCAGAACTCTCCAAAGAACGGCCATGTAATTATGGGATGCTCATCAGCCACTTTGGTGAGCTACATTCCCAGTCTATCCTCTCCTCTGGGCAAACCTGGATGGCAGAAAATAATGGAATAGTTCCTCTGGAGCCATCTTCTTCTTCCAGATGTAACTAAACATCTTCTGGACTCAACAGTCCCTGCCACCCCACATGGTATCCACTGGCACCATGGGATGTCAGATTCCCACCCAGAAGAGATTCCTTGTGGTGTCCATCTTTTGAGTGGTCTGAAGTAAGTTATTTCAGAACACCCAGAAATGCTTTCAAATCCAGATACAAATATTAAATACTCTTCCCAGTTTCCAAAAAATAATTTGTACTGACCCTTTGGCAAGTATTTGCCAACCTGCAACAGAGAATACTCTGCTCATTTGCATGGCTCTATTTTCAGACCTGGCACCCTGAACTACCAGAACAGACCAGGAACAGCAATGGGCATTTTGCCTTTGAGGGGAAACAGCATCCTGAAGCCTGCACTTTGTTACCAAGGACTCCTAAACCTGCCCCATGCTGGTCCCCAGTTTTGGCACATCATTATATTTGGTCTTTGCTGGAGCAACAGAAGCTCTAAGGAGAATTCTGAGGATATCTTTTCTTTAGGGCTATTACTAGGTGTTTAATGAGGCAAATGTGTGATCCTGCAACGTGTAATAGAGACGTTTTATGAATTGCCACAAAGCAGTAACATAGATGGCATTACACCAGAAACCTCACCTGCACTGCACACGCACCAACCTTGCCTCTCCAAGGCAAAGCTGTCACATAAGCACTCAACAGATAGACAGGGAAGTTTACTCTACATCCCTCAAAGGCCTCCATTTGAAAAAAAAAGTACATTTAATACATGGTCTGTACAGCTGTTGTCTTACCATTTGCCTTGTGCTGCACATCTGGCGGAAGCTGGTCAGGAACATACCACTGATAGTCTGGCTGCACAGAACAATAAAACATTATTGCAGCAATATGGACTTCACAGGCACTTCAAACAAAGGAATAGTGACATGATAAAAACATAATTGGGCCGTGAAGCTTCTCATTAGCCATACAAAAGCAGTTTGCAAAAAAATCTTATATTTAGGTGTGTGTTTCCACCAATCCCAGTCTTCCAGCTTGCTTGCTTTCCTATGGCACATGGTCTAGGTGCTGCACCCTTTAGAAAAATTGGTGAAAACCTTTGTAGATCCCACAAATCACAAAGAAACATTAAGAAAACCAAACCAGATTTTGAAAGTTCTAAGGAATAAAGTGCAGCAGAAGATAGCAGCAGGCATCTCCCTCTACCAAAGAACCCCAGAGAAACCCGGCCCACCTGACAGGTGAGGCTGCTCCAGTTTGAATACATCTGTAAGAGCTGTAAAATGCTCCAGTGTGAGCAGGAATTAACCACAGAATAAAGTTCTCTCTCCTCCTCCCCGTCCTCACAGGTTAGCACTGCTGTTTCTATAACATTAGCTGTTATCAAATAACTTCCTGAAGATCCTGTGGGATAGGGAGAATTCCCATCTTTTTCATAAGAGGAAGTATTGGGAAGGTTATGCCCATGCAGGCATAGTTTTGTCCAGGGAAATCTTGGAAGAAATAGTGTCTTGGAAGAAATAGTGCATTATAGTTTATACCACCTACTGTGGTAAATGAGTAGCAAATTACCACTAGAGAAAACAACTTTGGGACCAGCCATTTCAGCTGAAGCTGTGTTAGGCTGTCTGTCTGGAATAAGTAGTCCATGCAAGCTTGTCAGATTCTAGATAATTACTGCTTTAAATTAGTTACACTGGAAAAATGATTGTTGTTTCACAGAAATTACTCTGACAAAATCACTGAGTAGTCCCAAGGGGAATTTTACAGATTTCAATCTGCAGGGAACAAATTTCATAGACTCCTACAGAAATTTTGCCTAAATTAAGATGGCAGGATGAAGCTGTACATACAGAAAACAGATATAACTTTTATGTTTTGCTGTCATTCGTGCTTATACAGCAGTAATCACTCTCATACACTGCCAGGGAAAAAAAGGAGCTGTTGTATTTTAACTTAAATTGTACCAGTGACAGGAATAATTAACTGATTATTCTGTGCTTGTGGGCAAACAAAATAGTCTTTGATCCAAAGCTTTAAGTACAGGTAGTTTTTCACCAGTGGCTCAAGTTATAGTCATTTGCATTGCTTTTTGAGCTTCGGGTGAATTTTATGTTCTCGGATCAATTCTTCTGTTTTTGTGTACCTACACCCCACAAACTCGAATGAATTACAGGAACAAGATGTGTATTTCACATCAGACAAACCAAAATGTTTCTACTAGAGTGTAAAAAGGAAAGAAAAAGTACAAGACAGAAAAAGGAATGAAAAAGCAAAAGCACAGCCTGAACACGCAGGATTACGTATCAGGACACCCATTAAATTCTAACACCTTTCTTCATTGCTAACAAATTGCTCAGGGAGGTACCCAAAGCTCAGAGCAGCAACTCACACAGGCAAAGAATTGAAAAAAAAGGGTCAGAATGAAACTGGGAGTTACAAAGCAACCAGTCAGACTGACCCCGGTGCTCCGGCAGGAATGGCAAAGTTGTAAACCCAGTGATCCCTCATAGAATTAGAAACCCAGATGATGAAAGTTCAGGGAGAAGAGCCAAAATAATCTGGGCCAGTGTCCAAATTGCAGGGAAAAACATTCTGCAATACTTCCAGCTTTGATAAATAGGCAGATAAGCACACTCCTGAAGCACAGAAATTACTTGTCTGACCACAGCTTTTCCATTGGATTTCTACAGCCTGAAAGCCTTACATGCATTTTGCAAAAAATTCAGCTATAATTTCTCAAATAATGAGCATCTTTCTATATGTGACAGCTTTATAGCCAGAAACAGATATTGTGTATTTAAAATGACATTCACCATGTTTAAACGCATTCTCACTAGACTGGAACAAGCCAACCCACTTAGATAACCCACAGCACTTCAAAAATATTCTTTGAAGCAGTATTTTCCTTGGAATAAATAACTCCCAGTCACAGAACCTGCTCCAGTGCAAAGCTGTTCTTCTTCATGCTGAGGAAGACAGGACTCTGTTGTGTTCCAGGAAAAAAGGCAAATTTCCCACTGTGTTAGCCACACTCAGATAGAACTTCCACTTCTGCTGATTTGGTTTTTATTATCTTATGTTGAAAGCTCAGAGCAGATCCCTACTTCTGAAGTGGGGCAATTATGCAGCTAGAAAGGGCTCTGAATGTGTCATGGAAGTAAATTCATCTAAGAAACCAGCAAGACTCCAATCAAACAACCTAATTTTTTTAATTAACACACCAATGTATAAGAATCACGTTTTTCTCCTTAGTGGTGTTACAGATAAAGAGCATTTGCCAAAGTAAATTTGATCTTGATCTGGACCCAACAACGAACTAGGAAAGCACAGATTCAGTTGCTGCTGGGGATGGCACTGCCATGGTACCCGTGGTCAGCACGCTGTGAGAAAATCAGTGGCCCAGTGGCACAGGAGATGGTGGGAACCTTACCGAGCACTGCTGTCGCTGCTGCTCCTGTGCCCGGCGAGGCACTGGATGCACCCGAGGATCTGGATAGTGAAGAACCATCCCACAGCCCCCATAACTGACACACGGAGAGAGGAAGAGTGGAGCTGGGTAACTGGGCCTCTCAGGCTGTGCTGGGAGCTCTTTTGTCTGTCAAGAAAGTAATCATAAGAAGAAATGCATTAGTAGCAGAACACAACCAACAGAACATTCAGGTACAAATGGGTTACAGTGCTGTTTGTTTAGTCTCCTCAGATTATTTACCTTTAAAAACATTATTTAAGAGTACTAACTTGTGCCACACCAGCCTCTTGATGTATTTTATATGAGGAAAATATTGGTTTTGAGATACAACAAGCACATTTCTGTGTGTCTTTTATATTAAAAACAATTCTATATTTTCAATACACATGGCAGCTTTCAATAGTTGGAAGCAGAACTACATGGACGGTCACTTGCATGACAAGATAAGTAAAAAATTCTGGTATAGGACCAAAGTTGATGGCCTCAGACTTGGGTCTGCCTTTTCATAGGCCCTCTGCATTCCAGTAGAGACAACAGGAATTTGCCTAAGGACAGAGCAGGGAGGGGTAAAAGATGATTAATATTCTGCGATTCCATGAGTCACAACTAAACAATCTGACTTAAGAAAACAAACTAATAAATATTTTATATGCTTGCTCTCATCTTTAAAATCCTCCACAAGCTCTGTTTAATCAAGTCCTGAGGCAGGAAGAGACAAACAGGAAGATCTCCAGAGTGAACTGTGGGTGCACTGCAGGGATGGTCAAGCATGACATCGCTGGACAGCACCTGGCCTCTGACCCTTCAGCAAGACCCCAGCAGTACTGATGCAGGGCTTGGTTGAGAATAAGACAATACTGAAGTTTCTGTGTCACAACAATGTTGGGGAGGACAATAAATCACCACAGAACATTTTGGTAATGAGATGTTCTTTTAAAGCATTGCATAATTTTGTCAAGACAGGAAACCTCGAGATTTCATCATTTTTAAATGGGGATTGAGAAAGCTCAGAGTTTTGCATGCTATGATTTTACTATGGCTTCCTACTGACACTACTTTGAAGAGATAAAAAGGATGTTGCAAGAAAAAATTATTGCAGAGGCTGCTCAGCTAATTTGTATGGAGACCATTTTTTTTCCTCAGTGATATTAACATCACTCTGTAATTCAATTGCAGAGGTCAGGATTAACTACAGAAGCTCTTTATTTCAGAAGTTGGTTTGATCTTACAACTCTTATATCAAGTGCCAGTGAAACAATCAAAGTCCTCTGGATTTGTTTTTGGTTGGTCCCCCTCCCCCTCCTCCATTTTCAGATATGTTTGAAAAAATTCTGTAATAAATACTCCCTTCATCTACTTATTTTAGAAGTCTTCTCTAATCGTTTCTCATCTTCTTGCTGCATTACTTCAGAATGATTTCATCCCAGGTGGTGACCTCATATAAAATCCAATGTCAATTAAGGGAAGCCAGAAAGCCTTGAGTTGTGTGGAAAGTGAGAAAAAAAAAATAAAATACACATGTGCTGGCAATGGGAGCTTTCTTTCGACTCATACCTGAGAGCTGAGTTTACTCAGTTGAGATTGCAATCTCTCATTAGTTTTCTGCAATGCTTCTTTCTCCTCATTAAGCCTCTCCCGGTCAGATCTCTCTTTCCTGAAGTCTTCCTCATATATTTGGACCTGCAATCATTATGAACAGTGTGTGAACTTCAGCAGAGCCACTTTGTGGTTTGGCTGCTTTCTAAACACTGCCCAAGCAGGAGGGTGCATTCCAAAGGGATCCCTCCTCTGTATAATCCTACAAACAAAAGTTTCCCTCTTTTTTTTGTGACCAATACAAAGTGACAAGCAGTGGCCATTCTCCAATGGCACATGTCAATTGAAACAGTCCCCAGTGCCAGTTTTTGTACAGCCTTGTCATTTAAAAGGCTGACTGGCAAATACCAGTTTTAAACATCAAAAACAAGATAGCAAATACTAGCATTGATCTTTTTAAGGGATTAACAGTAGCAGGACAAACATTTTACTAACATTTTTCCAGGTTTCTCTTCAGCAATGGGCACTTTTAACTCCCTCCTGTATCTCAGGTGCAAGGAGTTAGTGAAGAACCTCCTCACCCCCGTGCAGAGACAGAGGAGAATGTATCGTGCACAATCCCAAATGGAATGCAATGCACACAATGCCCAATGGAAATAGAGATGTTTGACCCCGTTCCTAGAAAATAAGCTGCCTTGCAAATGCTGAAGGATGCAGTGGCTTAGCTCTTTTTATGTGGTCAGCAATCATAGAGCTTCATCCCACTAAAACATATCTGACCACCTCAGGCACAGGCAGCGAGCGCACAGATTCGGAAACAAAACACAAATCCAAAAATTCTTTGGTGTTAAGATGACTGCCTTAAATCTTCAGCTAATGGGTAGATGTCCACCTGGTGAGAAGCTGGAGGTTGGCGGCACTTCTACTGCCAAACAACAGCAAAGGCATGTTTGGGTGAACCAGCAGAACCAGAACTTTCAGAAGCCCTTTCATGTCCTCTTGGTTGCTCAGTAAAGCCTGCCGACAGTCTCTTCCCAAACAACTTGCTTGCTGAGGCTCACGTCCTGCCCATTGGACAGATCCAGTTTTCTTTTAGCTGGAAGCAGTGCTATGACTTCTCAGAAGGACTAAAAAAATGTTAATGCCTCGGGGGAAGAAAAAGGTCAACACAAGGCTCTATAAATTCTTTTCCTGACCCTCCAAATCAGAGACAAAGCTGTCACTTGGAGAAATCCCTGCATCCCTTGTCCATCTACACACTTCTCTCCTCAGTGTTTCCTCATTTCTTCTCTCCCAATTCCCTCTCTGCTGTTCCACCTCCCACTCCCCAGGTGTACAATCTGCTGGAGCTGCAAGGGAACCACTTTGGCACAGTTTCACTGTATATTCTGTAGCCCTGAGAAAGAGGGGGACACCTCCCAAGCAACCAATGCCTTCATGTCCTCTGCCGTGACCAGGGATGAGCTGATGACAGCCAAGCTCCCATGGGACTCTGTCACGTCACCCTTTGCTCCAAAGGTCTCGCCTCCATCCAGTTAGAGCCTTCTGCTCCATTTCGTGTAGAAGGAAGTCTGGATTCACTGTTCTGATTTATACAACTAGAAAAACACATTCATAAAATGGATACCCCATGAGAATTTTGGGGAAAAAAAATGGTTTACTCTATTTTATTGTGTAGAATGGAATAACTCATTACTACACAGTCAAGTACAGGATTTTGTTCTCCAGCATGTGGCAAGCATTACATTAGAGAGCAAAATCTGGCTCTGCTGTCAAACGTGACAGAAACAAGTATTTTATTCCCACTGAATAAAATTCCCATTCTGATCACATCCATTTGTGTGTCAATAACATTAACCCTGACACTATCCAGGACAACAGACCTGAAATGTAAAATTATCTGAAAACTATAATGTTCTTAAACAGATTCTTTCATATGGAATGAAAGGCAGTGCATAAAACACTTGAGTTGCTCAGAACAAAGATTAAAAAATATACAAATACAAATCTATAGTGCCTGGGATGCAGGTTATGGATGCAAATGGTTTGCCTCCCACTTAGAAAAACTGCAACACCAATGCTCTAGTTTTGCAGGACTGGGATCCTTGGATAATTCACTACACTGGCAACTTCTAAGATAAAAGGAGCAGAAGGCACAATCAGTAGCCCATGAAATCCAGTATTCCCTCTGGATGAAATTCAGCCCCTAGCAGAGAGCTGGCAGGACACCTCCAAGAGCCAGGAGAGCCACTCTGCTGCTTTGAGTCCTCTACAAGTCCTTGCTCCAGTCCTTGGCCAGGACTCAGTTTCACTTTGTGGACACTGCTGTGATGACAGCATCTGGGAAAACATCATTCCAAAGGGCTGTGGCTAAACTGGCTCTTCCTTTCAAAAGCTCTACACAGCAAGCCTACCAGGCACAATTCCTGGGAGAGAAGGAGAAATTATGCTGTGTGAAATCCATCCAGGTTTACTGAAGCTGTTCTTACCTGCTGTTTAAGAACTTCAAGCTGGGTCCTCATCTCCTCAATGCTGTTCCTGTCACCCTTCCCTGGAGGAGTCCCAACCACAGGTGGGTGCTGCTTTTTCAATGCATCCAGAAGGGCCTACAACATCAAACAGCAAAATTACTGAGCAGAGATCCACTACATGTAGAAGAAAAAATATCCTTTTAAATAACTAGAAAGAGGTTTCCCCCTCAGTTGTAGTTCCTTTACTTAAATACACTGGATATAAACTACTGGATAGAAACTACAGTGAAGTCTGACTGAAACTTTTTTTTCACTCTAAATAGAGATTCCTTCATGTGGAACAAAGTAAACCCTCCTGTTTGAGGGGAAGTTGTGCAGCCCCAATAGGTTGTCGCTAGAGGGAGTTACGAATACACACAACATTGGTACCACTCTGAACTCTGTTTTACACTGAAATTCTGCCACAGTTCTTTGCACATGTTGTTATTTGTAGCAGTACTTCGCAGCTCTCCCTTGGACTGGAATAATCTTTAAATCACTCTTACATCTGTCTATAACCACACATTATAATTATATATTATTTTCTTTACTCTAGCACAAACACTATTCGGGTCTTTTCAAATTCTCTCGCATAAGATACTGGTCTAATAGTGGCAAAGCTTGTGTTCCACACCAGTACATAAAAAAGGTTGAATTTAAACTGGGAGGGTGAAAACAGAGATACCCTGATTACTGATTAACCCTTCTTCTGCCCCTTTGAGCCCCCCTTTAGTTCCTTTTTGAGGAGGTTCTACAAATCTGAATTATGGAGGGGGAAGAAAAAAAAAGAAAAGAAAAATCCATAAAATTCAATCTTAAAAGGTTAACAGTAAGGTGAAGATTATTTTTAAACTGCTTTTGGAAACAATACTGTGAGACCCTGCTTTATCCTTTTACACAAAAAGAAGAAAAAGTTGCTACAAATTCTCTGAAATCAAACCACTTCAAATGGCTGAACCTGCAATAGCAGGGAACTAGAGCTAAAAGGGCACAGAGGATCCCTCCCAGTCTTATGTGCACTCATGACATGGGATTTGAAGGATGAAAATACGCATAAAATCAGTAAATTACTGTTGGGAAAGTGTATTATATGAAGTTGATGCTTCATTTAAAAGAATGGTCTATATACCCATCTGTCTTACAGCCACATTATAAGACAGCAAAATAAAACATTTAAGTAAGTTGTTTAACAAACAAGGCCTTGAATTAAAGTTAGACCAGAGCTTTGAGCAAGTCCTGTCAATGCATTTCAAAAAGAAAAAGAGATCATGGGTTCTGTCAGATTTTTTCCTATGGCAACATTATGGTTTTTGGCTTGACTTGTGCACATCATGGCCCTTTAGCTTATTAAAGCACTTATACAAGTTACACAGCAATGGTTACTGCAGTGCATTTCCTCAGGAAGTGTTTGTGGTTCACCATGAAATACAAAATTGTTAGAAAACACCCACTGCTTTATGTGATCTTTTGATTAAACAAAATTACATTTTTTAATTTCCCTCAGTTAAAAAAAAAGTCTCATTTTTTTAACTAGCTATTTAATGGCCATTTCTTCAGTGAGACCTACATACACATAATACTATAGTTATGAATATATGTGTGTATGGGTATGACCAGCAGGACAGGACCATATTTTGTGAAGAGAAGCCATTATACACAGAATATATGTACAACAACAGTTTTTAAACAGTGTGACCTTTCTTTTCAACCACAGCATTTCACCAAGAGCATGCAGAAGCATCTTTGTGCCATTCCCATTTTGCTCTGAGGAGGGAGGATGTAGAAAGGGCTGAGACATGACATGACATGTAAAGAGATTCCATAGGAGAAGCCAAATACTCTCTAGATTTTTCTCTTTGCAATGCAACCCCACTACCTGCCAAGAGCATCATGCACAGCTGAAGTGAGCTCTTGCTTGTTTCCCCAGCTCCCAAATGGTGATCATGAGCTTGCCACCAGGTTGTTCACCCAGGATTGCAAAGACACTGTCTGGTAGGTCACTGACAACAGAGATCCCAGAGTGAAAGGAATCAGCAGCTCACTCCTGTTCCCACCTTGTTGAGACGACTTATTTCACTCTCATAGTGCTCTTTCTTTCTGGTCATTGAGGCATTCTTCTGCTTCAGGAGCCTGTTCTCCTCCTTCATTTCATGGAGAGCCTCACTGAGGACCTCTGTATCTTTCTGGGATGCAAAAACAGAGAGAGACGCTGCTGATGGAAATGCAGATGGAAACATTTTTCAAGAATAATTTTCCGAATAATCTTCTGTCTGACAGATGTGCTGCATTTTTGTTGCCCCAAACACAGCTGGGAAGGGAGGCAACAGGAAGGCAGATCATTAGTACACCCAGATATGATAAAGTCTGCAGAAATTGCTTTGACCACTCACCATATGATGAGACAGAGACAACATACCAGACTAAATCCCTGCTCTCTGCAGTTGCACGAAGGCATGAGAATGCTGGCAGGCCAAGCAGATCAAAATCACAGAGATGGTTACCCCAGACCTGCATTTCTCTTGTGTACTCAGAGAATAAGGCCAGGGCTAAATGTTGGTGGAGCCCCAGCCATTCCCAGTGGTACACAACATTAAAGACAAAACCAGATCTCAGTGTCACACAGTCTTAGGGCTTTATCCACTACATAAGAGAAGGTCTCAGCTTGCTCCAGAATCACCAAGGAAACAAATAAGGCTTAAAAATCCACTTGCTTTGATCCCATCACAGTTGTTGTTGACTTCATCTGGACCATTCTTAGGGCTTATGCCCACACTGTCCTTACTTAGAAAAGGAATTACAGATGAGCCTTCTTTCCAAGATGGCATTATAAGAATTATTAGGGCAGATTTGCCTAACTGTGAATTTGACTCTCTTATTCTCTTTCAGTATGGCTCTTCTCAATTTACAGTGAAGGCAGCTGAGATTCAAATCAGACCCTGAAGCTAATGGCATTTTGTAAACTTCCCTCATAAGGTAAGGCATAAGGCATTTCTTACTACCCCATTTTTGCCAGACTGGTCTCAGGGCAAAGCTATTTAGGCAAATGAAACTAGAAGGCTGAGTTTAAAATTTAAAAAAAAAAAAAAAAATTCCTCTGCAGCTGCTTTATGTGAACAAAAATGTGAGATCCAACAATCACAGGCACAGCAAACCATATGAATGGGTTTTTTTCCTGTGTAACAGGCACATCTCTGCAGCCAGTCACAGTTTGGGCTCATCAGAAGCTCATCACTGTGTGCTCACTGAGCCAGTGAAAAACACCCCTGAGTAGCTGTTGCTTACACATGAGGAAGCTTTACTCTGCTGTGTTCTAAGTTAGCTGTAACTTTTCATTTTCTCCAAAATCTGGGCAAGATTAGCAGGGTATCTCTACAGTAAGCATAGGAACTCATGCAGGAGTTAGCTCAAGCTGACAAGCATTTACTGGCTGAGTGTGTAACTTCAAAAAAAATTGCAGATTTAAGACCAAAGTTCCATGCTGGTTAACCTGTCCCCATCCATAAAAAGCTTTTGGACTATATTGTTATTTAGTTCATTATTCATATATGCAGTAAAAAACCTGGGAGAGCACTACTCATCCTTATTTTTCCCAGGTATCACATATTAAAGGCAGGCAGTAACATGAACTGAGATATGAAGTGTTTCACATTGAATCAACACTCAGAGCAAATATAGGCAGTGATTCAGCAAGTACATAATGACACAGTTTGCCTTAAAACATGTAAATTGTGCTATGGGCTGGAAATCAAGTAAGTGCTTAGCTAAGACTAATTGATAAGTAAGATGAATGTTCTGCTTATGCAGATATAGGCTAAGGGATTGTGTTTCTTTTCCTGTACCAGCTAACTCACATCTTATCTGAGCCTGGAAGTGGTGCAGTGACCACTTGTTTAAGGTCACCACGTGAACAGAGAAGCCCAGCTTCAGCCATCACATGCCATCACCATCCAGAAACTCTCCCAAGAGGTCATGCAGTATGTGACACCATGAAGCAGAATGAGAACAGGAAGCACCATTCTGTGAGGCTTGTAGAAGGGAGCACAAAGTTTTGTGTAGGTGCCCATCATTGAGGCTGGTGGTTTTGCTGAGGTGGGAATTCAGCTCAGGGATCTAAAAGACCCCTGAGAGATGAGATGCAAAAGCCCACCACAAGAGCCAGTGCCCAAGGAGTCCTGAAAGAACACCCCAAGCACTCCGAGGGTGAGGTGAACAGCACTCTGGAGCAGCTGATCAGCCCAGACACCTCCAGCCCTGATAACTGCACTGACTGTGGTGCTAGTATTGCAGGGAATTGAGATAGCTAGCACATGTATGAGAGCCTGGACTGTCAATACCAAAACCTGGGGGACTGGAGCTGCATTCATTCCTTTGAGTGTTTCTTGCCAAGCACTTTGTCTAACAACATGCAATGGTGTTCCTCTTCCACTGGAAATAACTGCAGCATTTTTATTCACAAAGAAATTCACCCTGAACTGAACTGGGAGGAGGGAAATCTCTGCAGTGTAGAATCAACCTGCTCTTTACTCCCCCACACACATACTAATGCCGTGCTGTCTGCCAGTCCCTATTGAAATGACTCTCTCTCTGTACACAGTTCTGTGATGAGGAGCCACAGCCTCACCTCTGGGCTGTGCACAACCCACGCTCTGCCTCACACAAGGGGAGAAAGATGAAAGGCAAGGGAGTGCTCACCACAGAGCACAGAAGGGGTGACACAGGGCACCCTCCTACCTTTTCCTGCAACAGCCTCTCTCTGCCCAGCGCTCGCCACCTCTCCTCCTCTGGATGCTGCTGGTGTCTCTCCTGCTCCAGCTCGCTCACTCTCCTCTCTGACACATCCAGCTTTGCCTTCATCTCTGTCAGCTGTAAAGCAAGTGACAGACCATGCTGCGCTGATTGGGGATTCTGAAAGGAACAGCACCTCCAGGGTGTCAAGCCAGAGGCATAAAACAGTTCCAGGTTAAATGAGGAAGAGCCATTTGGATTCCTCGTCTCTTTGTGGGGAAAAGAAAATGAATGATCCAGATCACAGTAAAGCTTTCTGGAAAATATTAGAGATAAATTTTTCCTGATAAGCACATTAAGTCATTCTATAAACTTCCTTCTTACAGCAGGAAAGAGTAGATGAGATATGTCAGTCAATGAATCAAATTGGGTTTTGGAATACCAGACAAAATAGTAAGCACACAGCTTCGCTAGGCAGCTGATGATAATGTCTGCAGCAATGATGCCACACGGCCATAAGCAAGGAACAAAAGCTGCATCAGCTGGATCCTGGGGAGGGGAAAAAAGGAAATAAAAATACTCATTTACAATTAATTCTGAAAGTCTCTGCTTACAGAGGTCAACTTTGGTGGAAAATTTACCAGGGAGCTCCCAGGCTTCACAAGAGATGGAACAAGAGCCAACAGCTGTGTGGATCAGGGCCTGGGCACACCAGGCACTGCAAGCTGATTTTCAGTTAACTGTGCTCTCAAAGATGTGCAATTTTTACTACCCTGAGGAGAGCATGAAGATCTCTGCTGTCCTGTCCACACTGGTCCCTACTATTTAAGGGACATCTTGCTTGTCTGCTCAGTTTGTCCTACTAAAGACTGACACACATTGACTTCACTTTTATGTGGTGAAGCTTTTTTAATTTATGAGCCAAAGACAAAGGAAGATATTTACCATGGCTATGGCTGGCTGGTATGTGAATACAGACTTAACTGTCAGCAGGTGGCACACATATTCCAATAGAAGCTGTCAGCATTGTTACCTGCTTTTCATAAAGCTGTTTCATACTTCTAAACTGATGATCCCATTGCTTGTTCACCTCCAGCAGCTGTAAATACCAGGAAGGCAGAGTAAATAACCCTTATTTCAACATGCTCAGTAAATCAAGAACAGACTGGCATTCTAATCCTCTGTCAGTAAGTGTTCCCGATCTCCTCATCATCTGGCCAGTTCATTTCAGAAGCAGCAAGTTTAAGGTTTGGCAAGCCTTGCAGCCCATCTGCCAGTGCTTTGGTACTTCAGTTAAAGCACACCAACAGTCAGGAAGCAACACTCAGGAAACATGCAAATACACAAGCAGCTACAGGTGGATCATTTGCCACACCGCACAAATCCCAAGCTGCAACTTCTAAATGGCCAAGGATTTTGCTGCTAGTGTGCTACAAGTGCCATGAACATATTTCCAACTAGAAGGTCTTTGACTTCAAACAAATGAATGGAAGACTCCTACTAACTGGAATATTACTGGGTGCAAACCCTGCTTGTTGTTCCTTGGCCTTTACAATAGCGATCATTATTAAAATTTGCCTTTTCTACTAAACAAACTTCTGCTCTTCCAGATTCATAGGCATGGTACAATCAGTCATGGTGTGATTAAGGGTATTTTTAAGATTACCTCTCGTCTCTGTCTTTCCAGTGTGAGGATCTGTTGCTCCAGAGAATTAGATGATAAAGGCTTCTTTTTGCTGAGTAATGTGTGCCTTGACTGGAGAAAAGGAATGTTCAAAAATTAATGCTTCTGGCCTGTTCTCTTAGAGACTCTCATGTAAAGCTCCCATCCATGCTGACAGGTGCACATAAAGAAACTGAAACAAACATCTTCCTACACCACATTTGTATCTGAGTACCTTCACACCTGCTGACAGCTGATCCTGGAGTGTACATCTGCTTTAACCCTGCTCAGGCTGTGTTTTAATTGAAGCATTATGCAAATAGCCACTGAAATAGCCAAAATTATATCTATTTGTACCATCTGAGACAGAACACAAAATTGGATTTTAATTCTCTTGCAGGTGGTAATACAAACAAGTAGTACAAGCCACAAAAGCTGAGCATGATGTGGAGTGGGCGTAAGTAATTCTGTTCATTTACAAGAATTAGAATAATTAGTAGGATTGCCTCAGGAAAGGCTTGCAGGCCCAAGGTAATAAACTTTAGCACAAAGGGGCTCAAACAAGCAATACAGAAAACAAACAGACCATTTGGAGAAATTCAGAAGATCGGTCTGTAATTGTTGCATTTTTTTAAGTGTGGAGTTTCACCCATGCAGGACAGCAGCAGCTAGATCCTCATTTTTCATTTTTATAATGGTAGTGTTTTATAAAAATTTCCAAGAAGTTTCTATGGATTGTCATGATAACTAACATGTGATCTGTTAGAGAGAGAGAACTGTACTGGAAAAAAAAGAGACACTCTCATAAAAATAGAACATACCCTGTTCAGAAACATACTCAGGGATTTTTGTTTGCCCCCCGCTAAATTCTCAACCACTACATGAAAAATTAGAATAATAGTGTGGGCACTTCTGAGGTCTGGAATAAATTTTCTTTAGATAGAGAATTTAATGCTGAATACCAATGAAGATCAAAGAACAGTTTTGCTGTGTCTTTTCAAAGGCAAAAATCCCAACCACACATTTGCCCCATGGCCAGTCCTGCTGAACTCTAATGTGGAGCCCCTGACTTTCAAGCCAGAAAACACTTAATCCCTCTTCTTGTAGTTCACAGACATGTTTCATTTAGAGTATCTGAAGCAATACCTGGCAGCTAATGGAGTTATTCACATGCTGAATTGCTTTCCGCATCTGGGCCTTAGGCATATATGGAAGTGCATATTTAAGAATACTAATAAAATGATAGGACAACTCACAAATCTAACAACTACACATACACTTGGCACCAACTAGCCCAAATGCTGCTCACAGAAGTTGTGGGGTCACTCAAACAAACCACTTTGTACACTTTGTGTAATTTCTGGAGGGTGAAAAAAAACCCACAAGGAAAGGGCTTCTTTCTAAGAATGTCATCTGCAAAAATATTTCTACCATTTCCTTTCGCTCTTACACAGATTAAATCATTCAGAAAAATCTATCAGAACACAAAGATGAGCCCATAATTGCCAATCTACAAAGTGACCTGCACCAGTTCCTGTTAATCAGAACACACATCAGAGAACAGCCAACACAGTCACTTACTTCCAGTGGTTCTGCTGGAGCTTCCATGTCATTCCCACCTGCCCAGGTGCATCCAAGCCGGCCTGGAGCGTTTCCCTCACTGCGGGTCTTTGGAAGAAGAAGGAGAGCAATGAAACAGATTTTATGTTGGCTAAAGGAGCAGGAGAATTGCTTTCAGACCCAGAAGATCCAAGAGTGCTGTCTGTGGAAGCAGCCTAGGTCTAGAAAGAAGAGGTGGAATTCTGATTTTAACCTTTTCCTCCTTCCTGGCTGGGGCTTCCCAGAAAGGATGAAGCACAATGCCTATGACTAATGTACCAGGCAAGGCAGCGCTCTGCTTTGTGTGCATGGAAATCACAATTGCCTGGCCAGTTCACCCCAGAGAGGAAGTTGCATGTATAAGGGAAGGAAGGTATTTGCTTTTTCAGTAAGAGGACAGGCTTTTTCATCCCTGCTTCCAGTTATAAAAAAGGACTTAAGTAACTACAATTATTGACACTAAGAGTCAACCATCAGAACAGAAAACTGAGTGAGTCATGCTTCTAATGGAGCAAGAGCAAAGTCTGTTAACAGCTACAGGGAAGAGCACCCCCAGACAAAAACCCCAAGATGTTTAGGGGAAAACCATAAGTGGAAAATTGATTTGTTTCCCCAAAGAAAAGCTGCACAAAGATGAAGAATGACAGATGGTTTATTTGCCCTTCTGCTGCTTGCCTCACCCAAGCCTGGATCCAGCTTCAAGCCACCCAAGACTTGAGCACTCAAAGGTACCCAACAATCCAAACTTGGGCCTTAGTTTCCCATTTGGAGAAAGATGTTAACCTCACCAGGTAAATCTCACAGGGAAAATTAACCTTTTAAAGAAAAGGCTTCCACAGACTTCCTGCACAAAGCCAAAATGAAACAGAAAAGTGCAAAGTCTTCTCTTCTTCAGTCTTGGAATTCTGAATAATGCTGGATTTCATAAAGCAGCACAAAAGAAAAGCCCTGCTCCTTATTGTGGAAAGACCTCTGGGTCTATGGCTTTTGCAGTGGAAGGAGAGGTTGCTTATTTCATGTTCAAGGAATGGAAGGAAAGCTAGCTGTGAAATTTGACATAAAATAATAGAAACCCCTCTTTCAATTTCTAAAAAAAGGATTTAGACAAAGTAAAGCAATCCTGTGAAATGCTGCAATTTTGCAGCTAAATTCCAGATCTCTGGTTCACAATGTGTGACTAAGCAACTTCTCTTTTGCAAGACACAAACCCCAATTTGGAAGAAAGCTAATATTTTATAATATTTGCATATGAAATATATCCTGCTACCCTGAGTTTCTTTTTATTTTTCTCCTGGTTTATGGAGCAGCTGGAACTGTGGTAGGTATATCAAGAGAAAAATTAAAAAGCAAAGGTTATTTTAATAAAGACATTTCAGATTCTACATAGGAGTCATCCTACCCATCAAAAATCAGAATTTTACCTGTACCTACATCAAAACTAGTCTTTGAGCAGATCAGGTACAGCATTGAAGACTATAAACTTGTGCCAAGTGCCTAAAGCACCAGCACCGACCATCAGATCCATAAAAATAAAATCACAAACCTCCCACAATGCACATCTCCTCTCAAGGACACTGTCTCTCCAGCCCAGACACTGTCCCCTCCCCAGCTCCCACTCTCACCAGTCTCATCCCCACTCCAGCAGCACCTCAGCTGTGGGACAAAGCTCAGGGTTGAACAGCTGCATTTTGTGGTCTGGCCTGCAAAGGTAAAGCAGCCCCAGTTTCTGGTTTCCTCACAAGAGCACACTGGGATGTGGTGAGTGAGGTCCCCGCAGAGGGGACGGAAGAGCAAAGCCAGCACACAGACCGGCTCATGAATCACAGCTCCCACTCGAGAGGAATTATTAATGCTCAAATCCCATTGAGGAGAGGATGAGGCTGAGACCCTGGTTGATACTGTAAGCCAGGTCACAACAGTTTCCTGGAGAGATGAGTAGTTTCCTGGAAAGCTACCTGGACATTAGGACACCAAGTCCTTCGTTGGTGATCTCTTCATGACTGCATTAATGTCTACTGAAAGTGAATGATTTTATATAAAATTTGACAGAATAGAACTAAGATAAAAGTACTTTTCAGAGCCTGTCTCATCCAGCTTAGCATTTATATGGATAACTGGTTGCCATGTAGAAACAGACTGGAGAGAGAAGCGTAGGTCTGAAATCTGTATGAACAGAAGAAATGCCCGTGAGGAGGGAACAAACACTGAAGCTCTTCAGAGGTGGTGGTATTCTTCCAGCAAAAACTGGGAGGGGTTAAAGCAAAATCATTGCCTGTCTCTGTGAAAACAGTTAATAGCAGAGAAAAGAAAGATAAGGAAATGGCTACATTTCGTTTTCACTGACATTGCTGAAATAAAGACACTGCATTTGTTTATGTTTACTGCTACACAATAAAGAAAAACTTGGTTGTACAAAGGCACTTCAGAATCCTGGGGTATATAGAAATCCTTAAAAGGAGGACTCTTGGAGAACTATCAGGCTTCAGAATTCAAAAAACCCCAAAAACATTTTAAAGCTTGGTTTGAAGCTATTGAACCAAATGCACAGTTTTAAATTGCTTGGAAAATTCCAGTTGACAGCCAGACTGTAAATGCAGTCACAAACCTAAAAATCTGCCAGGTACAGAAAAGGCTTTTCAGGAAGCAAATGGGAAGATCTGCTGCCCCTCACACTCCCCAAGTTAACTCCCAAGTGGCAGCATACAACAGCTTAGAACCCTTTTCTAAATTTCCATTTCATTTTTATGATATTCTGTAATTTCTATTAGTAGCAGCTTTGAGATTTTTTTTTCAATGCCCTGTTTAAAAATGAGAAATATTTTAGTTTGTATTCTAGGAAGAACTGAGCTGCCTGAGCATAAAAGCCTTTTAGGCATCTTTGGAAGCTTGCAATGGGAAAAAAATCAAAGCCTTGGAGTTCTGGCCAGTGCTGAATCCTCTCTCAAGAGCAGGCACCATGAGAAGATAGAAGTTCTCATTCTCAGAGTGCTGGATCTTAATTCTGGGAACAACTTGTGTCATGGTATTACAAAACGCCACTCATAAATTCAGATAATGAAAACCATTTCTCACTTCTGAAAATCGTCTGCTCGGTAACTGCAGTGAAACCAAGAACCACTAAAAGGCTTGATGCAAGCAAATGTGAGGCTTTCCTTGA
Source organism: Rhipidura dahli (assembly GCA_013399225.1). Lineage (NCBI taxonomy): Eukaryota > Metazoa > Chordata > Aves > Passeriformes > Rhipiduridae > Rhipidura > Rhipidura dahli. The sequence goes on from VXAC01000599.1 coordinate 251,789, forward strand.
TGGTAACAAAATGGTACAAAATGACAAAGTCATCTTTTTCTGTTCTCTTCCTGGCTGATCATGCAACTGCTGTGAGATTTGCTGGGGATATTTTTTAAATTTAGTTTTATTTCTTGTTCAGTTGCAGACTTGTAGAAGCTAGATTAACTCTGAGGTTACTTGGGTTAAAATCTGGTGGCTTTTGGGAAGCCATCACTTTGCTTATGTTTCAGTTGAGTTTTGTTTTTGGCTTTATTGCTGAAGCTGCTGTTATGCCAGCAGTGCTTGCCACAATACCCATTGCAACAACCCCTTTTCCCATCCTGAGGCATGTGGTGAAGTGGTAAAAAATGAGAGATTTTAGCTGAAGAATAAAATTGGCTCTTGAACCAGAAGAAGAATCTGCCTCTTTCTGCCTCAACCTGGCCCCCGTGCCTCACCAGAGAGGTGTGCTAGAAAGGGATTTTCCCTTCTTTAAGTGTGTCAACCTCAGTCTTTTGTGCTGCTCAGTTATGTGCTCCCTCTGCCAGAAAAATAGGTGCAGATGCAAATTTGTGTCTTAATACATGGGAACCAGATTAAATTAGAGCAAGAAGTGGTTTCAGAGTAAATCAAACATAGCACAGGCTCCTGCTTCAGGATTTCCTTTATCCACTGATTATACAGGCATGGCCTCCCAAGTACCTAAGCATTTGCAAGATCAAGCCTGATGATGAAAATCCAAGTTTCATGTGAAAATAATTGGATGACAATTTGTAAATCTGAAAAATGCAAATCTATTCCCTTTCCTGGAATGGAGAATACAGCATCAGGACAAGCTGCAATTGAAGGAATACACATGAAAGAATCAAAGTCTGAAGGATGTGCTGAGAATGAGTTCATTCTGCAGACCTACATTTTCTCTCTCTCAAACATTTGCATTTAAAACCACACTAATATCATAAATTTTTATGGAAAAAAAATCCTGGCAAATAGGGGAATTTGTTTAAAGGCATGTACACATTAGTCTTGAAAGCTATTTAAGGTCAGATGGAAATGCCATTCTGCAGAGTGCAATTTGTACTCTTCACTCCAGAAAAAAAGTTACAGAATAAAAATGAGCTGCTGGCTCTGACAAATAACTTCCTGGTGAATGATTGACACTATAGGGAAAGGTACACTTTTGTATCATTATTAACTTTTTCCTAACTCTAAAATACATAATTTGCCCCTCATTTTAAGTCCAAATCAGCATAATTTCACAAATCGATATTTTCTGGTGTGGGGGAGGGTTTAATACTACTTCATAATCTTCACTAAGTCTACTAGGTGTTAAAAATACGACCTCCTTTCCCAAAACACAGAATTCAAGACATGTACTCCTGCACCTTACACTGAGGTTGTTGAAGCTCATCAGAACTGTCAAGCTGTCACTCACTTGAAGCCCAGCTAAGTAACCAGCCAAGTAAAAAATGCTTGACTTAAAAGAATAAAGAAAAAATAGCCAGCAGGTGTCTAGTGCAGAAGTATCATAAACTGTCCCTCTTTAAGCTCTGGAAACCACACACACACACACCCCTTTCACAGGCAAGAAGTGCTATAAATGCAAAGAGCATGAAAGCAAGCCAGATTAAATACTGCCACAGTATCCTGTGTGCAGCACTGCAGCATCCCACAGAAGGGGCCTGGGTAAGCTCGTCCTTTCTCTTTCCTCCCCACATTCCCCACATCCTTTCCTGTGTCTCCTTCTGCTGGAGGGAGGCTAACATGTGCAACGAGGTGTTTCCATGGATCATTTGTGGCTTGTCATTTCAAGGCTTGGTTCGGCACTGACTTCGGCTTCACCAGGCTTATTCCTCCCCTGCCTCCGGGAATCCCCATCTCTGCCTGTGGCTTCTCTCTCACCGTTTCTAATCCCACTGGTCTGACCCTGGGCTCAGGGCTCTGTCTCCTTAGGCTCGGCTCAGCTTCATGCCCCGAGGTCATGAGTCATCCTGGACATGGCGGTTTACATGTGAAAGGAGCTGCGTTTAATTTCGGATTTTGTAGAAGAGAGTCATCTCCCCTTTACCTCCTCAAGAATTTCCTGCATCATGCCCCGGGGTGCAGCTTTCAGAGTTTGCCTTTCCCCACCCACCCCGTGCTGCAGTCACACAGGTAAGTGTATCATCCCTTGCAGGTGCATGTCATCCATGGTTTAATCACGCCTCTCCTCTCCACCCTTCCCTCCTCCTGTTCCCAGTTTGTGGAAAAAAGGGAAATTCCTTCTATTCTCACTATTTCAGGGGAGAGGAGTGAAACTGAGAGGGAAACCCAGAACAAGTTTCTGTCAGGCTTGTTAACCACTGCTTCACTGCAGGCAAAGACAACCGCCTTAGCAGGTGGCTTACAATTTTCTGTTTGCAATACCACAGAAGTCTGGGTTTCAATCATTGTCATTTTCCTTCTCCTCTCTTCCTATTCACCTAAAAGCCTTTCTGACACTTCCACAGGTCTTTGTGTCCCACACCTCTGCTCATTCCCTGTTAAATCAGAACTACCAAATGCATCAAAAATGACAGTTTTTTGGGGGTTACATAGTTCCAAGGGTCTGTGTTATCCAAAAGGCACATCTGGCTACAGGGTTTGACACTTAGGATAATCAGTGGGTTTAGCTGACCTTTTAAAGCACTACGAAATGGACCTTCACAGTCACTCTTCCTTGTAACAGAAAGTAGCTAAATCAGGAAAAAAAAAAAGAGTGTAGCAAGTTCATTGCATCATTACAGAAATCCTAAAGTTTCATGCACAGTCAAGTCCCCCAGAGAACATCCCCTGAACGTTCTTTCCTGGCAGATAAAACATTGCAACAGCACACTGCGATTACCTTAAGGGAACACGAAGTTCTCTGAGGGCTCAGCCTCTCTTGGGCAAGAGGTTTGGGGTCCTCACACAACTTAGAAGTGCTGCTCTTCCCTATCAGGTTCCTTAGTTCAACATCCAGCTCTTTACTTTCACACCTGCTCAGGAAGAAAAAGAAATGTTAAGCTTTACACCAGAACTCAGGCTCTCTTCTGAATGTGAGAGCGCAGAGCTGGTCCTGCCCCAGCCTCCTGCTCCCCCCCTTGCTGGTAACACAAGCAGAGAGTACCAGAGCAGTGACACACACACAGTCTGAGTGCTCTGTGCAGAAACTCATTTAAAATACTTACACAAGCAGTCTTTATAAATTCTACTGCATTTCACCTACAAAATCCAAATCGGCCCTTTTGGGGTTTACATGAAGACTGCCATGTGCCCACAACCTCACCCACTCCCATGGAGTTTCAAAAGTTTTAAATTCAACTTCAGCAAAAATGCAATCAGAATAGTTGAATACGTTTAGAAATGCAAAACTAAGTGTTCAGTTGACAGAGTCTTTTGATGGCACATTTTGCTTTCTCTAACACTTTTTAACAGACACCTGACATGCATTTTCACTTTTTTTCTTCCTTACAGGTTCCTTTTAAAAACATTTGTATCTTGTAAAAAACTGGTCAGTTTTGAACACTTAAAATAAGATTTGTTCGGTGGAAAAATTCTTTTCTTTCACTCTCTCTGCTAAGGACATACAGGACTTAGGTGCACATAAGGTCTTGTTCCAAATTCACAGAACTAACGAGCAACTAGGGCTGATTCACTTGATACACTCTAATGGTGCAATGTGACTTCCAGATAAGTAACTGAGGCATAATTAACACAACCCCCTAAATCTTCTAGATCAACCCAAGTTATCAAGGGAGATTCATCTCTTTTGTAAGCTTAGTCTTTTATTGACTAATCAACTTAAAGCAATTCTAAGTATAAGTAATGCGTGACCAGAAAGCAAACTGCAAGGCTCAAAATTATCACCAACCTGTTATAGCAAGATTATTTCTTGATTTAAGCAAAAAAATACAAAATTCTTTATTTGAACCACCAGAAAAATTGAAAGCAGCAGGAGTTTATCGGTTATACTTCCTGAAGTTTAGACAGGCAATCCTCCGGGATTGCACTGCAGGTTCTGAGGAAACTCTTGAAGTAAAATTGATAAAACTACCCAATAAACAAACACATCTATCTTAAGAGTAAATAAGTGTGGTGAATTTCCTGCTGATAGAATGATTCATTTAATGCTCAATATTTAAAACACAGACTGTAACCGAACTGTATTTTCATTACGCATGGATACAGAATCATTTCCAAGAGGAAACAAAATACCAACAGCAGCAAATAAGAACTAGTAAAACACTAGAGGAGTTTTGGTTTGTTTGGTTTTTTTTTTTTTTTTACTTGCTGCTGGTAGTTGGACAAGCTGTAATTTCATGGCTACGAGGATTAAAAGCAAGACCTTCCCAGGGCACATTTCCACGAGCTCCCCGGTGGTGCAGGAGGCTGCAGCTGCTCCGAGGGCTGGTGGCAGTTTCCAAAGCCCCAGCCGTGTGTGGCTGGCAGGTGAGCCCCAGCAGCAGCACCGGCACCACGTGGCAGCTCATGGAGAAAACTGCAGAAGGAAAGCAACGAACCTTGCGAAAGAAATCCAGCCCTTCTCTGTCTGGCTAAATGTTGCGAAATCCTGGATAAGCCAGGGCGAGTGGCACCTTTTCTTAAGGAAGTCTGTGCTGAGGTTGCCGAGCCTCAGGCAGCGGGCAGAGCAAGCACTCTGCACTCACAAGTGCACTTCCCTGTGGAACAGCACCTTCAGCCCATTTGGACTCCAGTTCCGGACGCTGTCTGAGACAGCTGTGTGTAACAGAGGTGCACATATCCCGGGCAGAGCCCTCGCTGCTTCTGAGGCTGCTCAGAACGAAAAAGCCGCAGCGCGGAAGCAGCCGCCCGCTGCTGCAATTTAGCACCCCCAGCTGCCAGCACGACCCACTCCCCCAGCTCGGTCAAAGTAGCCAGTGCTTCTTAAACTCTTTAAAGCCAAACAAAGTAGTTTAGCCTGAGGAAAAAATACTCAGAATAAAGGAGCAACGTCTATGAGCAGCCCTGGGGACAGTAAAAGGTGAGCAGCAATCTGGTAGGAGTGCAGCAGCAAGAGTTTGGGCAGACTGCACTCGGCTCTGCTGCTGGTTCAGCCACAGCAAGTGGAGATGTGTGACCACAACCTCCTGAGGTCAGAGCATGAACCAAGCTGAGAAATTCCCCATAAACATGGGGGAGGGTGGCTTTTAATATTTCTTTTCAGCCAGGAAATGTTCATTCCTCTGCTCTGCTCCTCGCAGTTTGATGTTGTAGCTGTAAATGATAATTCACCTCTGGCTGCTCCTACCCTTGGCTCTCTGCATTCTTCTTTCTGGACTTACTTGGGCAATAGCAGGACCCAGCTGTGTCTGGGTAAAAGAAACAGAACTACAAAAGGCTCAGATCCCTACAAACCAATTTCTGCTCTGTAATATCCATATGTTTGAAGATTATAATCAAAGTCAAAAATAAAATTCATTTTTAGGCTGTGAAACTATTACTCCATTTATCTGCATTTTATTATCAGCTACTTGGATAATCAGAAGGATACATTTATGGTGAGGTAGAACATATCTGGTGTGTAGATCTGATTTGGAATCTGGACTTTCAGAGCACACAGATGCTCTGAGTGCTTGTGAATACATGAAGGGACTCGTGATTAGGAACTACCCCAGACCAAGACAAGCTGACTAACAGAGCTTCCCCCGGACAGCTCTAGAGGGCACACAGCATCCAGATTCTGCACAGAACAGTTTTCAAAACTGCTTTTGGTTTCCTGGAGTTCACAGATACACCTCTGTACCATTAAAACTTTGCAGAAAATATTAAAAGCATTTTTCTGTGGTCATAAAAGACAAAGTATATCCCTTCTACGAGCTAAAGCTTTCTAAAGTATACAAAGATGTAAAAACTACACATAGCAAGCTGTGATTACTGAAGGAGACAATAAAACATTAGAATGTTAATTATTCCTTGTAAACTTTGAGTTAGTTGCAGAATTCCTCCTTGTAAATGTTGAGTTAGTTGCAGAATTCCCTTTTTTCTTTTTTTTTTTTTTTTAAATTAAGACATTTGACATGGAAGCAGAAGGTACAGATCTAATTAAGGAAGCTGCCTCCCAGCAAAGTCTTAACAGCTTACAGGGAAAGAAAAGAGCCCAACCTTCCTTACAATTTCCATGTCATACCTGAAAAGCTATGTCCTCCAAGAATAAAAAATTACACTTGTGCCCTTTGGTGTGCAAGTCGTCATATCCATTAAGAACTTCACAGTGCACCCCACTAAAGGTGTTTTCATTTCTCCCACACTGTTTAACTTGCTGCCTTTAAAACTTCTTGCTCTGTGGTACATCTTTGCATCACTTCAGTTTCTAGGCTCCACTTGCCTACTATTAATTATAGGTATTATTTATAATAGTATCATGCTCTAAGTAATAATATTTTTTTTTTTTTATAGATGGTTGCATTTTTTTTACAGCAATTTCATTTTTAAGCTGAGAGCCAGAACATGATCAGCCCCATACTTTGGCCTTGAGCAGCACGGATTGAAGGCTGGGAAAAAGTTTCTCTAATAACAGGTACCAGCTCCATTAGGGTCCCAGTTTTCCATCTCCTGGCCCTCCCTGTTTTTCACTGGAAACTGGCATTATTCCTTTCTTAGAGCAGTTACACAGCAACAATGGACATACCTGCAACATGCCCCAAAGCATTTATTGCACAACATTAATACCAAAGCCATATAATTCTATTTGAAATATTAATTTCAAGGGTGGTGTGCTCTTGTGATTGGTGAAAGCACAAATACACACCATAAACAATTGTGAAAAAAGGCTTTAAACCAGGATTTACAGCCAGACGCCAACACCATGGAGTCATATTTTGATGGGAAATGAATTCCAGAGTCTAATGGGAAAACACATGCTTCATCCCCTTGGGTGGGCATTTGGGATGTAGGATTCTTGTTTGGCTAAGCCTAGGGAGTGAATTCATGGCAAGAAAGAAATTTCTGCATTTGAATTATGGAGAATTAAGCGGTCAGATAAATTAGAAGTGTGGCAAATTTCAAGACAATTTGTTTCAGCTAATATTTCCCCTATTTAAGATAACAGACTTCATTTCAGAAAAAGGCCTGTGGAATAAGGGGGAGAATCAGATTGAAATACAGAATATTTAATCTAACTTGTACTAGAAACAGACTTAAAATAGGAATAAAATTAGGGTTATAATTCTTTTAAATGAAAGGTTATGTAGAGAACAAGACTATTCTCTTATGTTCCATGAGATTTTACAGAATTTTTGCTCTCTTTTAATTCAGTTTTGTAGAATTCTTAGATTTTTTTTTTCATGCAAATACATTGGGATTTTTATATTAAAATCTTCTCCAGTTAAGACTAAATAATAACAAAGAATTTCCAGTCCAATAAACAATAGGAAAGAGAAAATTTTGCCAAGAAGACAAAAAGATTTCTGTTACAGAAAACAAGTTTTGCGGCCCCATAAGCTCTTAGAAGTTGAGCAGACTCTGAGCTGATAGAGAATAGTTAAAATGTGGTGCAGCTCCCTAAGGACCAGTGGTGCAATTCCAGTACTCAACACTCCACTTAAAGTTTAGGCTTGGGAATTTGAGGCAGAACTCTTGAAACTGAGCTCCACTCATTCCATGTTCCACCTCACATGTACCACTGTAAAAAATAGTTTATTGGGCATAAAGCATACTGTGCTGGGACAAACACAAAAAGAACACCTGCCTTTGATGATTATGAGGATTTACTTAAAAAGAGAGGTGGCGGGGGGATGGCAACATAATATTTCAAATTATTTCTAGCTTAATATTTTAACCTGAGTTTCACCCCCAAAAATTTATCCAGTATTTCAAGAGCATAGCTGGAAAGCCAGCCAAGCAGCAGCTGAGATCTACCTGGGAGAACTGCAGTGTCTTCAGAGTGAGATGTCCCACGCAGTGTGGGATTAGGAATAATCTTACCCCAGTGCCAAGAAGAGAGCTCCATTAAGTGTATGATAGGGGTTAAAACATGCACTGTGACCACAGCAGAGAAACCACTTTAAACTTTCCCTCAAATCTGATGTAGCCAAAACATCTGCCTCTCACCCCATAAACGTCCCTACACTTCTGTTCCCTTTACGACAAAGGAATGGGGCTTTTAAGGCACATTTAATAGCCAGCAGCTGTTGGGCTGTCAAATGCCACATCTGGAGAAGCTGTGGGCTGTTAATGTGAGCAGAAACAATTATTCTTTAATACTTTTGCTTAATTTTAAGAATTACACAAATGGCAACAAAAGAGGGGCATGTTCTTAATGGAAACACATCTGGTTTCTCTGAAAATAGGCCAAAAGGGCGCAGTGATTAAGTGAAGCTGCACCTATAATCCATCCCAGCCCAGTGAAGAGAAGGAAAGCTACTGATTCACAGGCACGCAGTGTCCCTCAGTGTTTACTCCCCACAGGAAATGTGCAACATGCAAGGAGGCTGCTTGGCTGTTGGTTTGCACTAAAGGATGTTACTTATCACACAGTGCTGTTCCCTCTGTGCCTGGGTGCTCCTGTCCTTTGGGACTGGGTTTCCATGCAGCTGCCTCACTCCTGTACCCTGTAAAGAGCATCACTCCCCTTTCACTTGGATCTTGTGCCTACTTATACTACCAAGACATTCCTGATGGACAGCATTTGGGCTGCGTTCAAACCTCAGGAACAGCCAATTAAATCATTTCCACCAACTTTCTCAGGCTTCAAATGAGCCGTGAGTGAGCTGCAGACAACTGTCTCCCTGGAGAGGCAGCAAGTGGGGCACTGTCACCCAGACTCAGCCCCCAGCCCTCACATAGCTGCATGTGGATCACCAGTGGAAAGGGAATTGACTGTTGCCATGAAAATCAATCAGCTGGAAATCTTGGCCAAGCAGAGCTGCCAAGCAGCACATGAGCAGATGAATTCCCCCACTGAAAGGCACACATGCAGAAAGCTGTGGGGAGGTGGCAGCAAAGTGTTGAAAGAACTGAAAGGTAAGAGTTCAAAGGACAAGAAGGGAGACAACTCTAGAAGTTTTCAAGTGCTTGCTCTGTTTCTCTGAAGATCAATGTCTAGAAAAGCTTGTGCTCTTTTCAGGGCACTTTTCCTGGCCTCAGTTCGTGCCTTTTCGGAATGGTGACCCTCCCACAGCCCCTTCTGGACTGGCTGCTTGCCCTACAGATTCAGCTGGAGCCCCACGAGTCTTGTCCCTCTGTAAAGCTGTGACTCTGATGCAGTGCAATTGCACAGCTGACATTTTTAACTGGTACTTGGCACCACTGCTCTCTTTTCCAACCAGGCATCACCACAAACAGCCCATCCTGCCTCCTGCTTCAGCCTGGGCCAGGATGGGGATGCTTCACCAACACCTTGCTGAGCTGGGCTCACAGCTGGGCTGTACCTTTGGAGGAAAACAAGCCCATGATTCATCTGAGTCCGTGTCCCCCACACAGAGCTGAGGTATTTTCAGTGATCTGCTAACAGCACAAGCAGGACAGACAGATGAAAACCATTTGGGAAAGCAGCCACGAAGTGTAACACACAGTAGCTGACAGGGGACAACCAGCTCTTTAAGTGAGGCCAGCTCCTTGCCTGTGGTGGCTGCCAGGCAGCCTCAGCTGAAAGGCAGAGGACACTCACTGCACTATATTTAATTCTCTCAGTATTATCAGTAGAACTAATACTACCTTGTGAAACTGTAGATGCCCAAAAAAGAAAGTTTTTCCATGTAACATGAAGACAGTCAGTACCTTTCCACCTCAACACACTGATGGGGCCACAGTTCCATGCAATCCTCTTCATCTTTCTTCTTCATTTTGAGCTCCTCACAGTGAATCTGTTAGGAAGAGGGAAGAAAAAAAAAAAGAGTTTTAAGGGGAAGCAAAAAATCAATAATCTAAGAAGAAAGAGTTAAGTATCCAATTACAATGAGAACAAGTAACAGTGTCTTATATTTCTATTTTATTCTCCATAAACTACAAATGGTTGACAAGCAAGCCAGGAATCTACTTCCTCCTTCCCAGCACCATCTTCTACTAAGTCCACCACTGTGTCAGGGACAGTTCTGCAAGGGCAGAAGCAACAACAATCTCTGGTTGCAGTGAGAAAAATCTACCCAAGGAACAAAGCTGACAGCAGTCACAGGAACATGGGAAGGGTTGCAAAAAGGGCTTTTATTAATCATCCTAAAAGAATCAATTATCTTTCATACTCTAGAATTCAAGCATGTCCTCACGTTGTCCAAAGCATTCCTATGATTCATGGAAGCACCCAGTAAAACTACTGCTCCAAAATTAAGAGAATTTGAGTAATGACTCTGATCTAAATCACTTGCAGAGAAAAGGAGCCATATGTAAGTTATTGAGCACGGGTGTGTTGTTCAAGCACTCTGCAAGCTCCTAACAAGCTTCCCTCGGGTCAGGCAAGTTACTCTCCTGCACTGCATTTCCAAAGAGAAGGGAGAGAAAGAAAAAAAACCCAAACCAACCTCCCAGAGAAAAGGGCTGTTACAGGGTAACAGTAAACAATACACATTAAGATAATCCCTGAAACCTGGAGGTTTTGGATTAAAACTCCAAACACGGAAAAAGCAAGCACTTGCTCAAGTGGGAGAAGAGATTGTACAAAGAGTGAGCCAAAATCACCTCACCCAGAGGAGTCACTCTGCTCCTGTGCTGCAGGCTGGTGACAGCCCTGGGCATGTTTCCTCAGACACCCCTAGTTCATCAGAAAAGGAGCCCAGAAGCCTTATTCTTCTCTTTAGATCAAACAGAATAATTTTGATAGTTGCTAGAACTGAAAACTGACAGGCTTCCTAAGACCTGTCTTAAGGACAGCAAGGTGACCACTGAAATGAAGTGGGGAGCCATCCAGAGCTAAACCTGCTATTTATAAGCAAGTAAGTTTTCAACTACAAGTCACTCTCTTCATTGGTAACATCGACTTAATGTGAAACCACAGCTGAACATTTTATAGAAACCATGCTGCTTCATCTATGTGCAGGGCAGAACTTTAAAATGAAAGCAGAAGATCTGAGGTGTTTGGCATCCCTCCCCCTTCTTAATTTCAATTCCTGCAGGCACTTCACACATTCAAAATGCATCTGGTAATCACTAATTACAAGGATCCTATTAAGAAAAAAAAGTCAATGCAGTTTTGTGTGAAACTTGATTCCAGCTTGTCTGAGTTTTATGAGTGTCTGTTTAATCATAACAAAATCACGTTGAAGTATGGAAAGCTGCATTCGATTGATTTTGATGGGAGCTGCAGACACTGGGGACTAATGAGAATTAAGCCTTATTATGGAGTGCCTAAACTTGGCCTGCAGGTGTCTAACTTGGAAATATCAAATTTGAAAAATATTGACCTGGAATGAACACTCTCTACCACCATTGAACCAACAAAAAAATAAAGCAAAATGACTAAAGGAAATCAGAATGTAAAAAACCCCAACACTGACCCAGAACACCACAGAACTCAGACTGTTACTGCAGCTCTAATTCGTCCCACTGAGCTTTGACATTTCACCAATTTCAGATGTATTTGCCAAGCTGGGCACAGCATTGCAGCCCACATTTAAGGGACGCAGGTTAAATGTTACTGAAAACATGACACCCGTGTCAGTAAGAGTCATGTACGAAGCAAACAACATTCTGAAAAACTGGAAATGAAAAAAGCGGTGAAGAATGAACAAAAAGTATATTTATTTAGTTATTAGATGTGTTTTCTCCTGGTTCTGCAGAGTGAACTGGATTTAGGGGCCCTGCTGGGGAGCTCTCTGGGGCTGCATCGTGGGCACTCCGGGTTTTCCGCGTCCCTGCTCTGCCAAGCCAGGGAAACAGAAAAAGCTGTTTAAGCTGACAAGTCCCACATCCCTGCATGGCCCAGCTGCACACCCAGGCAGCATAAACATGCAGTTATCCAGAAGCCCTGCTGCTCACGCTGCTGGGGTGGGGGACGCTGTGCAGGTCTCCTGACTCTTAGTCATATGCAGATTTTGCAGCTAAAATCCAAATCTCCACTTGTGAACCCGAACCAAGGAGATGCGACCCAGTTGTTGTGCCCCGTGCAAGTGTTTGTTATTAAAGCAACCAGGAGTTTTTACAACCATAATATGCAATGTAACGCTGTAGGTTTTTATTAGATCTGGCAGACTGAAGCCAAGATGGATAAAATTCAGCTACTTCAAAGAATTAAGGCTCTGTAAAAGAGGGGGTTGTAATGGTCATGTGAAAGATTGCTCAGAACTACATAAATTTTCTGCTTTCTGTCAAGGCTTTTAAGAACAGGAACACCCTGAAGTAAAACAGAATCAGTTCTGCTCACAGATTTATGGGGTTTCGCAATAATTGGAAATGTTTGTTAAAAAGTGTGCAGAACCTCCTTGGTGCTCACCCACCAAATTTATCATGGCTCCCAGCTCTAAGTAGGTACACCCAGAATAGGTCAAAAAGGCACTTTTTTTGGCTGGGGGATTAATTTGCATTAAAAACAAGTTTTCCACATGGAAAAAACACGTTTGGAGAGAAAAAAAATACATTGTTCAAGAAAGACAATGAGACTCACTAATTCTAATGAAGTCTTAACTGTAAAATTGATTACAGCCAGAGAGGCACTCATCACACTGGTGTTTCAAAATGTTTTCCAAAACGCTTTTCACAAACATCCTTCTTGTAAATGTTAAATCCTGCACTGCCCTTGCCCCATTCTCTTTTTCTTTCTTCAAGTCTAGTTCTAGCTTAAAAGTATCTCATGTTCCCAAACCTTTGCTCATTTCCCCCCAAACCTGCTCAGTAATTCACTTGTATTTCATTTGTACCAAAGCAATATTTTGTGGGAATACAATGTAAAATGAATGCCACAGACGAGCCAGACTAAAAGATGCAGAAAAAGGGAAAGGAGATTTTTGGTTTGATTAGATTTCCTACCTAGATCAACGCAATGATTCAATTTTACAGATCACCACCACCACGAGACATACTGTCCCAGCAGAGAGAACAGAAGCCAAACAATATGCCAAATCAATAAAAGGACATGCTAGCAAATTACACATAAGGAATAACCCTGTTCATAAGTTACCTTTCCAGGAATACACACTTCTCTGTTTAGAAAGAATCAGGGCCTGCCACAGGCAGGCTGAGTAAATTTACCTCACTTAAGCATTGCCCATATTGCAAAACATCTCCAAAACAGAGTGGAACAAACACCATCATCAATGCTGTTGATAAACAAGCCAGCAGGTTACACATTATTTGTGTGTGGCTGTTGTGTGGGAAGAGTGGGACAGAGAAATGTATTATTACAGTAAATGTGATAAAAATGGAAGAACAACCGGAGAAACAAAAGAGCATTTGATGGAAGAGAGCCTAAGCAACACTCATTGAAACTAATCTAAAACAGGAATAAAGCCTTCAAGACTTTTTTGGCCTGAAGAAATCAAATAGAACATTTCTGGCACCTCCCCCTGCCTACATATTGCCAGGTTTGGTTCCCAGAGTAGCACTTGAACCAGCCACTGCACTGCATGTCTGTCTGTCCTTTGCTGAAGATGCAGCTTCAGACAAAAAAACACTGCCTAGAAAAAGCCACAAACACAGCAAGATCTGCCAGTTGTCTTCTCTCCCTTGTTACTTCCTGATAAAGTGCTGAAACTTCAGTATAAGACAGTCTCTAACCAAAATTTTCTAACCAAATCTGAAGCTTGATTTTAGCCAAAAATAATGAGTACATAGCTTCCTCAGTTCTACCTTGCCTAATTTAGTTTGGACAAAATGAAACTTGTACCTGCCCTGTGTGATGCCGGAAGATTTAATGCTGAATACTTCAAACTGGTCTCAATATTAAGTACAATTCTCCTTGATTAAGGTTAACAGCAGATTTTGAGCAGCAATTCCCCCAAAAGAACTGAATTCCCAGATGTCCTCCCATGGAGCTGTGATATCCACGACTTGATAAACAGTCTGGTCTATGAGTGCTGGACCCCTATACTGGGTGTGTGATAATTCTCCTCTTGACACACACAAATTAGTGTCAGTGGTGAGTGCAAAACACTGCTTTAAACTACAGGGCCTTATTCAAAATCAATACAACACTTTTCTTGAACTGAAACTGATTCAAAAGCAATTTACAGGCATGTTTCTCTCTTTGCCAATCAGCAAATTTCTCAGCATCTTTGGATTGAAGATCTTGAGAACATCTAAAAGTGAGAAAATGATTCCCCAAGGAGTATAAATCCCTTCTTCAGGTAGAAATCAGTGGCACAAATGTCACTAAAAAGCCACCACAGTGTTGTTCAGGCTTGCCTGACACATTTTTTGTTCGGGCTTACCATGTCAGGCACTGCACACAGGCACCTGCACAAGTGAGTTTAAAGCACACAAACTCCTCTGAAAGGCCATGAAACATCAGCTCAGTACCAAAAATATCATGATCACATTTACAACATGCAAAAGAGTCACATAAGAAGTGACCAGAGGAAGTTGCAAATACCATCTCACCAAGCCATCAAAGTCACACACAGCCTACCTCAAAACACCCTCAGTACCTCTCTTGTTAAAAATGAGGCTCCTTATTTTTAACACAATTAGAAGAAATCTTTTCTTCATGGGCAAATGTTCAATTCATCTAAAGCCAATTAGTGTACACAGGTCTGGGTGCAAAGTTCATAATACTTTGAGCACACTTATTGTACATGATTTCTGTGGAAGCAAATTGTTAATAGAATACAAATTATTTTTTTAAGTATTAAATATGTTGACAAAATAAAGCCCTCAACAATTAATATCTTTTCAATGGTATTTTCTCATTATCTGTATCCAACTTTAATTAGCTCAACAAATTATTTGGAGGTGGGCAAGATGGGAAGGAAGTACTCAGTTATTTGTTAAATGTCAGTTGTAAATTATGCAGTAAAAAAATGGTTCTTTGTTATTATTCACTGCCAAAGCATGGATAGGAAGCTTTTCAAAAGATAAAATACAGAAGTGAAAAGGAAAAATACTGCAGGATAAAAGCAAGATTAATAATGATGATATTCATTGATAGTGCCCAAAATGGGGGTTTTTTTGCTGAACAATTTTTAATAGAGATGTCACTGCAGTGAAACTGCAATGTTGTGACAGGAAAGGACAAAACTTTCTCTTACAATCCAAACCAAGAGATAAAAGTTAGGATATATCAAACCTGTGACTTTGGAATCAAGTCTCTGCAGTGTAAGGAGGTAGAATGTAAGAAAGTAACAGAAAGGAGATTGCTCCAAGTACAGGGGCCACATGGCCATGCAAAAAGTCATAGGCAAACCTAGCTACAGAAAGCTGTGCACCTAAAAGAAGGGAAGTTTAACAGCAAGAAGAAGGCTTGATTTAGAAAAGGAATGCAGCTCTAGTCTATGCAAGATTCATGCCCTCCAAACAAGCTTCAAAATGAGAACAAAGCTTCAAAATCCCATAACAAAACAAAAAAACAAAACCAAAAAAAAACCAAAAACAAAACAAAAAAAAAAAAAAAAAACCAAAAAAAACCAAAAAAAGGAGAAAGAAGAGCCCATAGAAAGGTAGGAACTATTCAACCAGCCAGTTGCAAAAAACCATTGGCATTACTTGGCTGGCAGGAACACCAGTCCTAAACAACTGAGAAGCATATGCTGCTTTCCACGCATTCCAGCACTCCCACACTTCTGGAAAAATGGTACCGCTGTTTCCCAAAATTGGGACTCTGCCGGCAGCCTATCACAGTGTCCTGAGGCTCTAGAAGCAAGCCAAGGGAAGATGAAAACTTTTGCTTCATTTTGAGAGGGAGGTAGAGCAATCTGGAGCTCCTACAGCTGCCCCAGCACAAAGAGGAATGTGCCCTGTGGCAGCAAACAACATCAGCCCTGGAAAAAGGAGGCTGCAATACTGTAGCTCCAAGTTTTCCTTACTCAAGGGTACAATGAATCAAAACTTCTGAGGTGCAGCTTTAATGGCAATTTACAGCCAGAGGGCAAGTAGAAGATCACCTAGCCCATTCTCAAACGCTGTGTGGGTTACAGAACATAATTAGTAGCAGATGTCCTATTGACAGAACTACCTAAGGGAATCCTGTGCCTGCTCCAGGCAGGCAGTAGCCCAGGGAACACCCCAGACTCCACAGAACAGATGAGACTTCCAAAGTTCTCAGCAGAAAGCTTAGCCAAAAAGAGGGATTTTGGTCAAACCCAGCACATGTGCACTGAATCTCTGTATCACTAGATTTACCCCAAAATAACTGTTTAATTTAGTTAGTGCTCTATATGGTAACAATCCTTTACTATTGCTGTACTTTCCCTTGTCCAACTTTAGGCAGGAAAAGTAAATAAAAGAACATTCCTACAGTCATTCTATATAAACAGTATGAAGAAATTAAAAAGACATTTAGGAAAAAGAGAAAAAAAACCCCTTTAAAATATCAGGGTTTGGATTTGAGGTCTTCTTGGTAGATGACAAGGGAAAACAGGCACATGAGTTCACTCTGAGGCTAGGAAGAGACCCACCAGGACAAACTTCCAATGAATGCAGCTGTTACTCACCATATTTAGGGAAGGTGTCCGTCTCTGTACTGCCAGGTTAGGACATCCCAGCCTCAAAGAAAGGCTCTCTGAATCAAATGAGAACTAAGTGGTTTGGAGGCAAAAGTCTATCTGTGTATATATATCTCAAGGTTTAACCTACACCCCAGGCTCAGGGAAACCCCTTCTTTAAAGTCATTCTGCTGTTGAGAGCACATTCATCTCTCTCAAACACAGCCCACACAGATCTACTTGAAAGCACTGCTTGTAAGAGACCACAGAGGATTCCCTCTCATTCTTCAGATTAGCATGGAACAGTGACACAACGCTTCACCCACGCACCAGCGAGAGCTGCTCTGTGGGAAAAGTGGTGGTCTGGCATGGTGGAAAAGCTGCATCAACTCAAATTCAATAGAACACAAATATCAATCTAGAAGCAAAATAATTTACTGTAAGGGGCAAATAGGTCAGGGAGCCATTTCTAGGAATGCATTTTAGTTAGAATTTATTCTAAAGGTTTCCCTTACAGAATCAGTGCTCAGTTTGACCAGCTACAGTCCCTTTATCAGCAGTGACATTCAGCTCTGCCCCTGACCAGAAACACCACCCTATTATATCTGATTTTCATTCCGAGGAAGAGAGTTCATAGAGGTGAAGGCTGCAGAAATATCTCCCCTTCACCAGACAAGAAGTGATGCAGCAGTTTCAAGAACCTACTATTCGTTTCAGGCTATAGCCCACTGCACACAGGGTTTGATTAATCAAGTTTCACAGATGATAAAAATTAACATTATCATGCTGTCACCTAAAAGTGAAAGATTCACGATAGGTAAGCTCAGAAGAACACTCATCTCTCATTGTCGTATCAGTTTCGGTTTTGATGACAACAAAACCTGTACAGTTCTGCACCGAGCACTCACAACCATGCTGAGATTTTTAGGAGATTCCTGTTGTAACACTCGTGCTCTAACTGGCCTGAGAGCATTCCCATGCTCCCAGCAGAAATATCTCAGCTGCTCAGGAGAGCAGGATAGATCTTTTTTTGTCAGAGCATTCACACTCAGCTTCTAACATGCACACAGACAGCAGTCATTTGCAAATTCATGTTCAATTCACTGCAGGTTTGTTCAAACAAAACTATCCTGGAGGCATTTGCAATTACAACAGAGGAAACAACAGGTCAGGATCAGGATGTGGGAGACCGAGGTCCAGTTTTTTCCCCCCGCCTTGCCCCGAAGGGAGTTCAACTGTGTTTGTACCTCCTGCACGAATGTTTTAACTGCTGGAGATGCAGGGTGATTTCTCCAGTCTTTTGCAATAATAGTGTTCCACTACAGATGAATAATTTGCTGTCACTTTCTCAGACAAAATGTTAATGACTTCAGCTTGATGGTTCGCACATTTACCAACAAGAGTTCAGATTTACTGGCTGTCTGCTTAAAATAAATTTTAAAAAAATGCAACAGCACCCCAACATCTTCCACATCTCAGAACAGCGTCCTGTACACTCAGCTCCATATCAAGCACTTTTTCTTACCCTCATCTCTTGCTTCACTTTATATAAGCATTTATAAAAAGCTGAACACCCTTGACAAGGGACATTTGAAAGCAACCCACCAGCAAAGGCTCAGTAGCAAAGTGCTGGAGCAGTGTCTTGGGAGGTGAGTGACACACACCCAAATCCAAGCAGCAAAAGAAACCAAAGCCAAGAGCATCCTCTGAGGGGAAATGCTTTTCCCACTGGATGACTGAATAAGAAGGGAATAGCATGAAATATTATTCAGCAATGCATTCATGCAGAATACAGTGAATTTAGCCTTCTATGGGTTTGGCTTTCACTGCACTCACACAGCTTTCAGCTTTGGACTGACCAACATGCTTAATTGCAATGGGACTGGAAATAGTTCAAGGCCTGGTTGTCATTTTGTCATCATCTGTCAGCTCAACAGTGATAGGGCTTAATTAAAACTCTGCATGTGTGCAGCTCCTGGGTTTTATCCAACACCTCTTCCACAGAACCACTGTGGTTTCTGCCAGGGAGACCAGGAATAGCCACTTTTCTCCTCATGCAGGACAAGGCAAAGCCAGAGCTGCTAAGACTTTAAGGTCAGGTGCCTCCCATGAGTTAGGAGAAGTGACCAAAGACAACCAATTCTGGGAAGCATTCCCTGAACAAATTGCAAAACACAAATATTTTTACTGGAGTCCTAAGCCTGGACATTTCCTGTTCTGCTGGGCTGCCCCAAGCACCAGCCATGCCCAAGGCAGGAACAGGCAGGGATGTGATGCTTTACCTGCACAGCAGAGGTTGGCAGGGCACAGCACCCTTCCTGCTTCCAGAGAAGAGGAGGTAAAAACGTGGGCCTGTCCTTTCCTGTTAACAGCAGCTTCACAGCCCTCCTGACTCAAACAATTAGAGGGTTTTCTTTTTTAACTCCTGTAAACATTGGTGATATGAAAGTATTGACATTTTCAGCACAGCAAAGCAGGCACATCAAAGTGTTTTGTGGAGGCAGAGAAAAGCAGTCAATGGAAAAATTGAAGGGGGAACCCTTTCTTTTAACCTCCAGTGGAAAGTTGTGGGGGTATACCAGAAATCACCTTTTTACCTGACTTTCCCACTGCCCCCATTCAGAAGAAGAAAACCCCTTTGGCTACAGTACACATCACTGAATAATAAAAATTTCACTGCTTCTTATGCATACCCAAACCATTTATCTAGAAAAAGACCAGGTTGGATGGTTGCCATTCAAATTATTTTACCGTCCACTGAAGAACTGCTTGTTTAGGGGCTTTCCATGGGGGAAGAACAAGGAAATGAGTTAGAGAAAATTTAATATAATGCAAAGACAACAGCTTAAAGTATCAGATCCTTGGTGACTTGTAAAGGGCTTAATTGCCCTGTAAGTATTATTTAGGAGAGAAAAAACCACTACAAAGAAGAAAGAGGACTGGGAGGGAAAAAAAGCAATTCCAAAAGTGCTCAAAACACTTTGGGATTCCAGGATTCTGGAGAGGCAGCTTAAGACAGATTTGCTGTCCAGAAATGTTCTGAGATTCAGCTTGAAGCTGACACTTTGATACCACACTTGGGGCATTAGGAGTTTGTTCTGCTGAAACAAGGCAGCCTGCTGTTACTCCCTGGCTGTCTGCAGCTGTCCCCTCTCTCTGGTGCACAAATGAGAACTGCTCCCACGCACTCAGGGTTTTCTCAAGCTAAAATACTCTCTTCTGCTTCATTCCCAAGTAGGTTGGCTGCTCTCTTTTAGATCTACATGCTTAAACAGGTTCACATGATCCAGATCAAGAAGCAGCAGTGAGGCAGCCAGTCCCAGCTGTCAGGTTTTTGAGGTGAACTGAACACATAAAGGTGAGGTTACTTCTTATCCACGCTTCATACTCAATTAAAATATATTTCTGTGCTCACAAAAGTGGCTTTCTGTGGGAGGGAGATGCTGCTGCTGCCCATCTCTACCCTAAATCTTAGTGAACTGCTTTGATTTTAGTTTGGACTACAACAACTTTTGCCTGAGATGCATTAAAAGCCAAGGCACTCCCCACCCATTTTGTTCCTGCTCACTGTGTGGCTTTACTGCTTAGCCGTGAGCGGAAGACCACCCACAACAAATTCTCCCTTCTTTATGGAAAAATTGGAAATGTCACAGCTCCTTTATGAGGTCTTAGATGGTGACTCTATAAATTCTTTACTTTTACTCAAATATATTATGCTATTTCATTGGATTTTCCTGAAGATGTTCATGAATTTGATAGAATATCAAGTATAAAAACAGGCTTTACATCAGGCCAGCAGCAGGTTCCAGCAGAACACCCCTTCCATCACATTTGTCAATCCCACAAACTTTAAGCATGCAGCTCAGTGTCGTGGAGGTTTGACTACAAACCCTTTTTTTCTTGGCAATAAGGCCACCTTGTTCTCCAGCTGGTTGCCCACCCACTGGTCTCTACCACTACATTTTTTACTGAAATACTTCAGTGTTTATATTCTAGTCCAAGATGGAATTAAACCTAATTTTAAGCAGTGTGTAAAGCCACCAAGAAAGCATTTTCTCATTCTGCATCAACTTCAGAGGGATTTCTTTCCTATCCATACACACTTTCACCTGCCTGCCAGTTAACAAGAGAGAAAAGTCAACCCTGGAGCTATACTAAATTTACTACTGTCCACGTCAACAAAACCTTAAAGCAACATTTAGTGGTTTGACAGAAAAGTGACCTTTACCTCATGGAGACATGGCATTTTTGTAGGAAGCAAAGCATTTTCACCCAGATTCAGGGACTGCCAAAACCTTCAAGTTGCAGACACTTTCCTGCCTTTTGTTATTTCTTGGCTGGGCTGCAAAAATAAAATCAGACACAGACCCCAGAGGACTCAGAACTTTCTCAACACGCTGATCTACCACAAAACTAAGTTTCCCTGGTCTCTGATTTTCATCTCAGCACCAAGGAGTACGGTGAGCTGTGCTCACCCAGAGCAGTGGATATCTCCACAGAAAGGGTTAAGGATAGAATAAGGTGATATACAACAACTACATGAGTCTAGGTTAAAAGTGAAAGGGAAAAGGAAGCAAAGTAAGAAAAGGAAGAGCAGAAGTAATTCTGATGTACCCAGTGAGAGGTGGTGTTTGCCATCAGTGCAGGTGGCTGGATAGAGCAAGATGCCTTCACCCGGGTTTGCAGCTGACCAAGGGCAAAGAGAAGTGAAGGTATCTCACAGGAGGTATCCTGCTTGGTGGAGAACGGGAAGAAAGGCACTTTGAAAGAGAGGAAGGTGGTGACAGGTGACACATCTACATTTCAGATGGGAATTGTACTCTTTCCCAGCTTCTCTAGAGGATCTGATGACCTTTCCACAACCACCAGCATTCATCACAACACTGAAGCAGAAGTTGTTTGCCCCACCTTCCCCATGCAGCATGTGAATCTAATGTTCCCTTTTTGTGAAATCAAGAGTAGTATCTGCTTACAGCTCTGCAATATTGTTGTCCAAGTGTTTGGTAAAGCTAATAACCACACTAGAGAGAGCTCTCTGGCTGTTAGGAGCCAGATCCAAATATTCCTAAGGCAGTTCTCCATCACATAAGCATGCAGACACACACAGATCTATAAATGCAAGCACTTCTATACACCCCACAAGCAAACTGCCTTAGAGCTATTTCCTGTTACCAAAAAAAAAAAAAAAAAAGGGACTAAAAAAATGAAGGAACTCCTGATCTTAGGCTGCTATTTCCACCTCATATGACCTTAATTTTATGGAAACTGTACCCTTGTGTTATTTAGATTTTACTCATAAAAACATAGACAGAGGCAATATATATAGGCATTGGGGAACAATCAAGAAAAATGTAAAACTTCTTTGAACAGTAAAGAAAAAAGTTGTTAAAATGATTAATTTTTATAAATGATGTAAGGAAAAGCCATTTACTGTAGTGGAAATAAGGTCTTTTTTTATTTTCGGTTTTCCTTTAAGAAGAAAAAAAAAGAAAAAAACTTAAGCTCTTGGAGCACTAAAATGGTGTAGCAAGCACAGTTCTATTTCCCTTATGTACTTCCCCAGCAATTACAACCTAGAAAAAAGGATTATTTTATAATATAGGGATATTTATCCACCTACTAATCATGACCTTAGTCTAAGCTTCTCCAGTTCTCTGTGCATCCTACTTTGAAGGAAGCTTTAAACCACAGCAGAGTGCCAGTGAGTCTGACAAATTACTACGTGTAAGTCTTCTAAATGTTTGCAAGCATTCAAGTTTAGTTCACCCCAAACTCCTAAAAAAGTATATTCAACCTTTGCAAAGTGAAGATGGACAATGAAAAGCAATTGAATGCATGAGAGGATTATTTGGATGAGACTTTACCTCAGGAGAAAAACAGTAAAGGTCACAGAAATAAAACTGTATACAATATTAGCAGGTGACAGCTAATCAAAGTGCCAGGGTAATTGTCTACGTAGAGATCTCATTACATAAGTGCTGTGCTATTTTCAAAGTTTCTACAGGATGCCTGGAATCTTTTCCCTATTCAGAAGTTACAAAGGCAGTCATGTCCAAATTTTCCAAACCAGCCAGACTCCATGCTGTGTACCTGAACACCAAATGCAACTGTCAGGAGTGCACTCAGCCAGTCAGCTCTCAGCAGCCACATTTAATCCAGGCTTAAATCCAAGCCAGACCACAGAAATGGATGAGCTTGGGTGCCAGCATTTGCAGGGCAGCCCAGCTCCTTTGGTCCTGTTACCTGAGAGGATTGCAGCTAAGCAAACCAGGCATTTTCAGGTATTGCTGTGGGATTTTGAGTCTTCAGCATTAAAAACCTTTGAAGACATGCAAACCCAAAAGCATTTTGGGAGATGAGGGATGGAGCTGTGTCTTCCATCCCTTAGCACAGGCACTTCTGTCAGGAAGTGAGGAACTGACTGTCTCCCAGTCTGGTTCAGAGCAAGGCCCTTTCCAAGCATTCTTCCTAAGGAAATCCCCCCACCTTCAGCAAAGAGTGTTTTTTTAACTGCTCTCTTTCTTGCAGCATTAGTCAAAGGCTAAGGGAAATTGTACATCTTTGTGGCCTTTACTAACTTATTTCCTTTCCAGCAATATGATGTAAAACCAATAGTGAGACTCTTTTTAAATTGGAGTGTTACCGTGGTGCTTTCAGCAGCCTCATGGTCCTTTTCAATGCTCAGAAACCACCATATCTCAATAGACAACCACAGCCTTAGAGACCTTAATATTGAGCACATTGATACAAAATGACTTTAAACGGTTCCTTCTGTGGTTTGAGCAGTTGTTTTACTGTAGCCTGTAGTTCTCAGGTAAACTCTGAAAATAAGGAAGGAAATCCAGAGCTGAAAGAGGACGCCAAGTCAGCGTTCAGAGGATAGACCTGGATTGCCTGCACACCTCTGGAAACAGGAGAAGACAAGACCAAAGCCTGCTGCAAATTGCAATCTCCATCTCCTGTATGCACACACAGCGATTTGGAAACGGGTCACAACTCCAGCATGACCGAGTTGCAGCAGTTACTTCAGATGAAAGAAAGTGATAGACAATGGTTTCAGAATATTGCAGCTTAAAGCACCAGGGCTAAACCAACGGTGATATAGATATGAGGACAGTCAGATTTATAAAGAAAGAAGAAAATTGAAAGCAATCTTCCATGTCTAAACAAACTGTTCTCAAAGCAATTCAATTTTGAATCCATAATGAATACACACAAAAAAGCTCAAACCAAACTATGCCTCTTGCTGAGCTGATCTTAATATCTAGTGCAAGAAACACACAAACTATTATGGTTTGGGGTGGTTTTTTTGGTTCTTTAGGCAGAGTTTCAGAGATACAGAATTGCTTTTTAGCTAGAGACTGGTTTTGATCTACTACGCTTCTAAGCTGCTTACTTGTTACTGGAATTGCCATTAGTCCCCCAGTAAACAAACTAGCAGCAACACTGCTTGCTTACCCTACAACTCCCCCGACCTTTCTCTGCTTTCAAGTGCAACCTACGCAATGGAACAGGATTCTATTTTAGCAATAATACAATTTCATAGTTGGAATCCCCTTCAGTTTGAAGCAAACAGCAGCAGTGACTCATCACAAGGCATCTTAAAAAAATGGGGGATTTCCTACTGAAGTAAAGCACCAATGAACATCACAGAAGGCAAAAATCAGCACAGATCACAGGAAACAGGGACACCAAGAGTTCTTTAGGGAGGTGATGCAACTACAGAAAAAAAGTAATGGCTTTTATTTCAGCTGGATGCTCATGATCCAAACTGGATTTGTTATTCTGAAACTGAAACCAGACTCACACCAGAGCGTGAGGCTTCACTCTGAAACCCCGGTGAGCCAACACAGAGCTGCTTTCAGCAGCCAGCAGCGATTTTGGAGTTTGTGATAAATTCTGGATTCTGGCAGAGGCAGAACCACCATACACATCATCTGCAATATGGTACCTAGAACACAGAACTAGGCTTGCTTTAACTGCTGAACAAGGCAGGAGAGAGAGATGGTACCAGGCAGCAGCCATTCCCCAATACCTGGGCTCCTTCCATGAGTCAGAGCCAAGCATCTGCTGCTTTGAGTAAGTATGAAGGTCACCTTTCAAGTTACTGTTTCTAGTAAAGATAAACTCCCCAAACAGTGAAGGCAGGAGAGTGGTTGCAAACTCCGTGGGTTGTTTCATATGTAGGCTGTTCATCGGAAGGGGCCACCTCCTGCCTTGAATACAGCTGCCAGCAATTAGGATTTTTAGTAATTGGGTGTTTGCCCAGTGGGTGAGGCTCTCAGAGCTTCTGGCTGGCATGCCAGGAAGTTGGCAGTGGCATCACGTTTTTAGGGAAAGATCAGCAGGTAGAGCCTGAACCCAGGGTTGTTCTGCCACTGAACCACAGTGCTACCTCACCAAACCACAACTGCTGTCTGCTTCAGTCCAGGAGAGAAGGAAAACTGCACAGCTCCATGGCCCTTCTGCCATGCCCCCCAACAAGAGGCATCACTGCTGACTGAGCTGCTTTAGGTATCATCTCTGCACTGAGTTTGGCTACAGAAGTTCTGCTTCTTCACTGAAGAGAGGTCAGTCTGTCTTCTGCCTCTGCCCTCTGTCTGTGCTCTAACATGAAAACAAAACACCACAAAACTGAGCAACCATTCAAATACCTCACTTGAAAAAGCCAGGCATGAAAAGCAAGAAGTAAGCAGGCAGTGTCAATATATATGAATTAAAAGGAAAGCAATATAAGGGATATAAAACAGCTTCATTTCTCCACAGGAGCTGCAGAGGAAGATCTGGCCAACACTTCCCCCATTTTGTTTGTATATTATTAATAAGTATATAAATTAGAGGCGATAACACTCACCCCTTTGCAAAACCGTTATTCTTTCACAGAAGAGTTTTGGGGAAGGTGTTTGAATAGAACAGGTCCTCTGGACAGACTTAGAGATTCAGGTGTTAGACACTCCTTTTTACTTTTCTCAGGCTCAACTGGCCCAATGCTTGCATCTAGAAAAAAGACATGGAAACAAAGAACACTATCAGTGGAATCAAGGGCATCAATAAAAGGACTGCTCACACAGCTCCACAGAAGCCTGCAATGGCTAAGGGAGGGGCAGAAAGTCAGAGGCACAAGGCATGCAAGGGAAGGAAAGGCTGAGTGTTTAGACAAAGGAAAAAAACTATCAGTACAGCTGGGCTGTGCTGGAAGACAACCCACAGCATTTTCTTCAAGTGTCAAATTCCTCCTTCTCAGTCAGTAAAGGATCAAGCTAAATTTCCATTCATTATATTTAAGCACAGACAGAAGAAATATTCTTCTGAGCAAGTAAGAAACAGTAAATCTTCTCCAAATATCTTTTCAGTCCTCTTTCCCAAATTCTCTTCATGTAGCAATTTATCTTGCTACATCTCCCTCATGATAATCTCCACACCCATAGGCCCAGCATTAAAACTGGTCCAAATTTTTCTAAAAAACTGGTCTTTCTCAAAAAAACCCTGCTCTGGTCCCCCAGGGTTAGCTGGGATTCATCTTCTGACCAGGGCAGCAGGCTTGAAATGCCAGATGGGTGAAGCTGCACCCAGCATAGAACTTTAAAGACATGAAAGAAATCCATTTTTTATGTGCTCTCCAGGGGATTTTGGTTATCCCCAGACTGGGCCATTTCCACAAAATGAAAGCAAACAAGAAACAAATCCTCCAATACATTTAGCCAAAACAGTTATCCAGTATCACTAAATAGGAAAAAAGCTCCCTACAATTAGATGAAAATTGCCAGAAGGTTCTAAAAACGATTTACTGGACAGCGAAATACTGATTAGAGTTCTCTAAATACTCATTTTTGAACAGAATTTTTTCAATTGTTTGGGTTATTTTTCCCAGCCAGGTTTCCTCAGCACATCAAACCTTTAGCAGGCAGGACAATGAGTTTAGGTACTGAGTCCACCTAAATCATGCCAGCTGCAACTGATCCACAACATTCCCACTTCTGATTGTTTCACTCTAAAGTGAATCTGAATATGTTTATTTCTAAAAGTTAAATTCTATTTCTAGATAACATTATCTGCATATCCACCAAGGGTGAAGTGTTTAACACCTCCGTGGACTAAGGAAGGAAAATTTCAACATGAGGAAGTTTATTTTTAATTACAGATGAGTGCAGAGGTTTAAGTGCGGAGTATTTGGGCAGCTTTTTGCACAAGAAGCTTTGGAGTTTATTCCTTCCCCTAAAAAGTTGGAGGCGATTCTGTGAAACATCCCACAAGGTGGCACTAGAGATGCATCGGCCAAAATACGCCTCGCACGCCCTTCCCTACCAATGCTTCCCTTCCCCCGGAAACATGTTCGGCAGCTTTGGAAGAGGATCAGGG
Source organism: Rhipidura dahli (assembly GCA_013399225.1). Taxonomy (NCBI): domain Eukaryota; kingdom Metazoa; phylum Chordata; class Aves; order Passeriformes; family Rhipiduridae; genus Rhipidura; species Rhipidura dahli. Next base: position 278,632 of record VXAC01000599.1, read on the forward strand.
GTGCAGCGGGGGCCTTTCAGCTGCGCTCTGTAAGCAGCAAGGCAATGACTCGAACAGTAAATGATCTGCACAGTCACAGATCAATGGGAAATGCGAACAACTTCAGCCATCAACTTTTAATGAACTACCTCAAAAAAGTGACCTTAACATAGAGAAACAAACAAGATCAATCATCAGCTCTGCCTCAGTTCTATGCTAATGCCAGAAAAGATGTTTTGTCTCATTTTATTTTGACCATTCACAGTTTTGTGCCCATCTTTCACTGTGAACCCTGAAAGCTACACAGATGTCTTGCAAAAATCTGCTATCAGATATAATGGTGTGCTTGTTCCTCATTTATAGTTATCACTTAAGGCCCTTTCTATTGAACACTGCATGAACACAGCATGAGTTCAAAACTACTGTGTTGGATTAAGAATATATACCATATATTCTCCCTACGACAACCCCCTGTATTTCCCTTCCTTGAAAAAAACCCACAGATGTCACTTGAGACAAGGGCTGCTTAACATTTGAAAACCATCTTTGACACAGCTCTCAAGCAGAAATTACACTCCAGTGTCTAATTTCTCAGAATCTCTAAATCAGTAGGATTTAATGCATTAGAAGATGACATAATTACTCACAGGTGAACAGAGGCACATCACTGACCCAGCACTCACCTGCTCCAGGATGACCTAAGTACACCAGGTGTAAGGACTTACTTTGCCTATTGCCTGGCAGACACACAGCTGCAGCACAGCTTCCAGGAACGAAGTTCCAGGAGCATTTGAGATCTCCAAAACATATGAGAAAAATCAGGAAGGAATAACATGGCTACTCTGTAAATTTACTTTGGAGAGGAAAATACCACATGCTAAGAAAACTAACATGACTATGTTCCTTCAAAAGAAAAAAACAAGAAAAAAAAGAAAGGCAGTGTTTGCCTTGTTATTTACATGATTATCAAATATATCTGTTAAAAACAGCTGACTGCTGTAAAGTCAGAAAGTTGCTTTGCCTGTTTAGGTTACCTTGCAAACAAACAAACCCCTTCTGTGGCTACATCCTTCTGTGCTCCTCCCCCTTCTTCAGTAAAGTGCGTTTATTCGACCTCAGACTTTATGAACACACATCAATAACTCATCGAAAAAACATTATCATTTCATGGGCAAATTATGACAAAGACTATCCACTTTTCCTCATGGTTTGCGTTACCTTGGATAGCCAGGATTCTTATCTTCCATTTATACTTCTAACAAGCCCAAGTAATAATTTCTTCATTTTCCCTAGTATTTGTGGAGCCCTAACTTAAACCACTATGGCAAGACTTGTATTTTACAGCTGATCTTGACAGGCTGTTAATTTGTTTCCCTGCACAAGGGTATTTTGTGCTTTTTTAAAACTTTAATAACAAAGTTCTTCTGCTCCCTTTGAGAATTTAGAGGCTTGTGTGTGTGTGCATAAAATGTTTAAATAAGTATCTGTAAAGACTGCAACAAAAACATAACTTCTTGAGACCCTTTATATTTTTAAGTTCACCATTTAGGAGCTGAAATTTGTTGTGATTGCTAATAAATAACACTTGATTCTCACCCCTTTGCATTTCCCCTTTGGCTTCCCTCCACTGTATCATCACCAGACTTGGGAAGGGGGATGCCTATAGCTACAGGATTTTTAGTATACTCTGGGGAGTATGGAAATGACTTGTCTGAAGGATCTCAAAGTGCCTTGATCTCTTTCTATTAGTTTTTGGTAGATCCATTCACTAATTTGTATTTCAAATGCTCAGCTTCAAAACCAAGAGAGACCTAAGAGTAGTATTTGTCTGTTTTGGAAAACACGTGTTCCAAAGCCAAAGGGAGGGCTTGTAGATGAAAATACAAACATCTAAGATATGACTTTAAAAAAAACCAAACAAAACAATAAAAACAATTTTCATTGGGCTGTTCATACCATTGGTCCTCGGTCACTCATGAGCTCCAGTTGTTTTTCAAAGCACTATTTCACAAAGGGAAAAAAAACCAATAATCCAACACCTCTTTCCATGTTTCCCTCTGATCCTAGGAAAAGAAGAACTCTATCAAACCCTTAGCAAATCCTACCATCAAATCCATGCTTCCAAATGCCCGTAGGACAACAATTCCCCTAGGAGGGACTGGAAGAGCTCAGCTTTTCATGTGCAGCAAGGATGCCATCTAGAGCCCGAGCGAGGCCACAACAACCCCACAGAGCTGCTGGAGCCAGAGATTGTTTTCAGATGTGTTTTTGCTACACATCTGCTCTTCCAAAATTCAAGTCTGCCAGAGGCAGAGACTTTAATACGATATTTCATATTGATATTTAGGAGGACATCTTTTATACTTTACCCATGGAGACACTAAATATTTTCTAGCTGTTTACTCTCAGGTTGCATGGTCTTTAAGGTTCTTCAGCTATGGGCTGAACTCACTAACAGCTAAACTGAGCATTTAGTAGATTTATCTGTGGAAACCATGTGTTAGAGGCAAGAAGTAGAAGAACATTACATTTCTGTTGTCACACACACAAAAGACACTACAGAGTGTATTTTACAGACTCCCAGAAGAAAGTTACTGGACCTCTTTATAAGCCACAGTTTAGCTGTCATCTGTTCAATAAAGACTGACATCTACACTCGTTATTTGATGCAAGAAAAATCAACTCTCCCAATGCAGCTGGCACGCTACTGAGAAGCCTCACTTCCTAGGAATTAGACATCTGTAAAGTCAAAGAAAAAATATTAAAGTGCAAATATGTCAATAAGCAGCCTGAGAAACAAAATGTCAAGACATCAAGTCAATTCAGAAACAAAATATACACATGCAAGCCTAATTGTAACCAGCAGAGTGGGCAAGGTCTTTCCGAGAGTGCCTGAAAGAAGGAGTGGGAATGCAGGTTGTAATCTGATAATCAGACTTGATGGAATAAAAATTCTGAACCACAGGGCTGCTTCACTTTGTTCTCAAAAGTCATTGCCTGGTTATTCTAATCTGTACAAAAGAGATAAGGTCACAAGGAACTCAAGGAGTTGCTTCAGGAAAAGCAGTAGGGGGAAAAAAAAGGACAGACACTAAGTGAAAAAGATTAAGTGAAACTGATGAGAAAAAGAAAAGGAGCACAGCAAAAGTCAGAAGTAAAAGCTTCCTACTAAACACACAGAGAGTAGCCCTGATACAAATTGAGAACTATAATTCCACCTCTTCCCACACACTTCAATTAGCAGCTTTCTCATCCTGTACAGCAGAATCTGGGCACTACAGAGACACACCTTAAAAGGTAATTAAGAAGAAAATTTTTTTAAACCCAAACATGTTGACCTTTTTAAAATAGAAATAATATTTAGGAATTTTTTTCCCTAAAATAACTGAAATATTTTTCCCCTCCAGTGAGATGGATCTGTAAGTTGATGCACTTCTGATTTATTAAGTCAGTCAAGAATACATTTGTCAACACAGGAAAATACAGTTCAACCCTGACTAATTCTTGCTTGAGCAAGCTGTTGAAGCAGAAAATGAAACTAAATATTGCTCCTGTGATACCACAGGAAAACTATGACTGATCCTGCAGCAGTTACATGTCCATACATTAGAATATTTATCAAGGTGGCATAAATGTAAATACCAAGGATGCCTATTTCAGATTGGAAAGTGAAATGGATTTACAAATCAGATACAAGAGCACTGAAAAAAGCCTGAAAGCTTTCTCATGTACTTCCAAGACATAACCAGAGATTTATGGAGACCTTGCTTTAAATTTTAAATCATTTAATTATGGCTTTGCTCAGGGGCATGGGGAAAGATGGTGTAAGAACATGCAATTTAATAAAGCATGGAAAAGATTAGGGAAAAAAGGACAGTATCCAAGGGAATAGGAAATTCACCTGATGAGAATGAGTTCTGAGAAACCCCAGTGCAATTAATTTAGAAAAACTGAGTGATGGCACTGGAAAGAGCAAATAAAAACTAAATGGCTATAAAGATATTTCAAAGAAACTAAAACAAACAAACAAACCATATTCCACAATATGTTCGGGGCAAAGGTTTTATGATCAATTCTCCAAAGAACAGGAAATAAGCAGAAGTTCCTGCTTTGTGAAAAAAAAAAAAAAAAAGGAAAATGGAAGGAAATAAGAGCTTTTCATAGGAAGCTTTGTATTACTTCACAGGAGGCTGATAAACAAAAAAAACATTTTTCAGGCAGCGAGACATCTTTTCAAGTCTTGGTTGGAATTTTAAGCACCCTACAGGGCACAGATGCAATCTGTAGACGTTTGTATTGCTACTAAATTTCTTCTTTTATGAATGCATAAGGTACATGCAAATACCCTTAAACCTTCTCAAAAACGCCCCTGGCTAGTAGGACAGCGCTTTTGTAGTGAAAAAAACCTTGTGTGAGCCTCACTTTGTGAGTCTTGTTTTTTTTGTAATGAAAGGAACCAGGTTTTACTGCTTTTGACTGACCATGTTTTGTTGTACTTATGTGGACAAAGAGCTGGAGGGAGATTAAACTCTTGAAATAAACCAGCATGTGACCCTTCATCTCAAATCACACCAGAGCTTTTAAAATAACTGCATAATCCATCAGCTTCACTAGAGCTTCAACAGAGGAAGCTAATGATGGCTTGAATGCCCAGCAGTACTCCTGGAAGCCAGTTTTGAGGAGCCAAAGCAGGACTTTGAATCTAGACAGAAATAAAGAGATTGTTATGGCTATGTTTCTAAAGGAATAAACATAAACTAACCTGTTGTTGTGTTTAACATGCATTAAATTCACATTCACCTGTCTCTTCCTCAGCCTGGCAAAGCCCTTGCTCTGTTCCACTGCTCCCACCTGGAGAGGCACCAAAACAGCAGCTTCTGCTCTTCCCAGCCTTTTGCCCTGTGCACTGAGATGCTGTTCTGTTCACAAATCTGCTCTCTGAATACAGATTCAGAAAGTTCTTAAACTTTCCCAGCTCTTCTAACACTCAGATAAACTCTAATCTATATGAAAACATACTTCACCACAATTACCTTCCTCTCCCATCTCTCCAAGTCAACAGCTCTACCAAATCCTTTCCTCTACTTATTCGTTTTTCTGTTTCTCCTGGGCAGTAATAATCTACTCTCCTCTTCGGTGCTCCTTGTCCATTTCCCTGATGTCTCAGGTGTCCCTTTCACTCTGCTGGATCACTTGTTCCAACAGCTTCTGCTGTGCTCAGACCTTGCCAGTGGCACATAAAACCACCGCACACTGGCTGGTCCTGTAATCAGCACACACACAGGGCTAACACATCTCCAGGCTGAGAATTTCTGTCCTTGCTTCCGTGATGCAGGCACATCACACATCTCTGCTGGTTTGCCAGTCATTGGCAACTGGTTATTCCTTGGAACAGGCTAACACTGGGTATTTTTTAATTGCTACTGTTACAGCTACTGAGAGGGTCCACTCCCTCCTACTCACTGTTTTCCTTGTTAATACCCTCTGGTATCAGTTGAACAAGCTCACAAATCTGACACTTCTTCCTCATCAACTCAACTTCCAGAGTCTCTGCTCAGTTAAATGCGTCTTTTCAGGCTCCTGTCATCACCAGCCTGTCAGTTCCTGGCATCATCTCACTGCAGCTTAAAGACTTAGTCCCTTACAGCTGAGAATAAAAGAAGTTTCTCTTGAATTTTATCAAAGAAATTAGAAGGAATTCATAACTAAAATAACAAAAAACCTGAAGAAACATTTTTCCTCAAAGAACACAACAGCTTGGATAAATATTCTCAGTTTAGGGAAATGAGTGTGGTTATTTTTTCTGTTCTCTGATAAACTCACTAGCCAGGAATATTTTTGTGATCAGATGGACCACGCAATTCTGTTACTGGGAAATGGAAATAGCACAGGCAGCCTGGGGGACAGCAGGGCTGTTATTCCCACAGCAGTGCCAGCTTCCCCTGGTTTGAGGCACTCAGCTGCAGCCACACACAGGGAACAACCCATTGCAAGGGACAGGCGACTAGCCTGGACTCAAAACTGAGCCACCTCAACAGAACAACTGGTTCTGTTGGCCAAATCAAAGATGAAGCTCTGACAGATCTAAAAAAGCATGGGCAAAACTCTGATTGTGCTTAAATCAATAACAGATCTGTTATTCCCTGCAGCCAGGACAAGATTACCTGGCTTCAAGAAAACTACTGTCAAAAATGCACAAATAATATAATTACTATTAAGAACACTATGAGAACTGTCCTTTGTATTTTGATTTACATTTAATCTAACCATAGCCACACATATCTGTGCTGAATTTGTTATCACTTCTCTTCTACCAAGAGATTGGACTTTTCCCTTTCTCACCTTATTCTGTGAAGTCCTTTAAATCACAGCTCTCAGGATTAGAGTAGCAGCTGGCACCTGTAACAGGACTGGCATTTAATCACTAAAGAGGCACAGAAAAGCTCACATGAATCTTTAAACAAAGAGAGACTCAAAAGTATAGTTTACAGCAAATATCCCCTAGTGCAAAACAGCACCAACAAAGCCAAAAAGGAACTTTAATGAAAACAAGATTAATACTACAACAGTTATTCATTGACACAACATTTTATGAGACAACAGACAAAACAAAAACATAAGATACTTGGAAGTTTTGGTTAAATGCTTGTTAAAATCTGTCACTGAAATTAGCAGTGCAAATAAATAAATAGCTTAAAATTAATTAGTTTTCAGTCACAGATTCAATCCAAACACACTATCAGGCAGTTAAACTTTACATCTGCTGAGGAAAACTATAATAATAATTAAGCTCTTAATGCCTGGCCCTCAGGACAAGGCAAGAACCCTCTGCCATTGCACAGGAGTGTATCTTATAGAACATAAAAAAAAAATATATGCAAATAAAGTGTGTCACAAACCAATACCGATCTGTAGACACTAGAGAAGGATCAGATTACTTCCAATTTATACAAGGATTTAGGATATCCTAATTTTTAATTTACAATGAAGTGTAAAGTAGCAAAGTAAAAGAATCTTGAATTGACTGCCAAGGCAGCACCAAGGTCCCATAGGTGAGGAAAGGGGTGACAGAAGAAACCACTGACATTTTACAGGTTGCTAAAGGATCCAACCTAATCTCAGCTGGAGTGGCAAAAATCTTTATTTCAAGGTCTCATTTATGGGATCAGACCCCATTGTACCAGTCTGGATCACACTCCTCACCCAGTCCCACACTTAGAAGCATAGCTTTCCAAATCTGCAGTTTGGGCCACTTAGAGCAAAAACATTAAGAATTTATACAGGTATCAAACCCACAATTTGAAGCCCAAAATAGCAAAACATTGGCCCAGTTCTCAGACAGCAATTAATCCCCTTTGAAAATGATGGACAGACAGAAAAACATGAGCAGGTCTTCAGAGAAGTGTCTGGCTAAAAGACTGTGATACTCCATTAAAAGTCTTCTGTGAAGTCCCAACAGGCTCTGGCTCAGGCCCTTGTAACCCTCCAGAAAATGACACCACCCTTTCTACCTGTAAACCTCATGTCCAAGCATGACTAGAAGTTCAACTCAGTGTTTACTCCACAGACCACACCTCCAAGCATCTGCTCTTTCTTATACAGCACTTTTTCAACTTCTCTGTTTTCCAGCAGAACAATGCAGTTTGCAGGGCAGTACAATGGCATTTAAATTTGTCCCCAAGATTTAAACTGTAAAAACAGCACAGTAATTATGCATGCATTATTAATTACTAATATGCCCCCTGTTAACAAAATCTGAACATGCACGCAATGTTTAAATCTTAAAGCTCTGCAGTCATATTCTGGATAACTCTTTCATACTCCCTTTCTTTTTTCTACAACAGAATTGCATCTCAGACTCCATCTTTCCTGAACTTGGATCTGAAGCTTCTCAGTCCTCAAAGCTGCAGAGAGCAGATGTTACAACATCAACCCATGTCAGATTTCCAAGTTGTCCAAAAAAGGTGCACATTCTCTCCATAGTTCCTGTCTTCTGGCATTCAGCTGAGTACAGTCCAGACAGAATAAATGGAGCAAACAGCAGTTGTTTGGCTTACCTAAAGCAGAGGGCAACAAACCCTCAATTAGCTTAAGAAGAAATGTTTTTGGTTTTTTTCCTCCTGGAAATAATCCAGTAATGTTGTTTTCCAAAGTTTTACTCCTCATCATTATAAAATAAATATTACATCTTCTCAACCACTACCCCAACATTATTACAGTCCACAGAACATTTTGCCCCCTCATTTCAGCATGCAAAGTAGCAAACTCTAGTAAATGGCTTACTGAAATTATCCTAAAGAAAATGATTTCTCCATTCCCAAACCCCTTGTGATGCTACTGTCCATTTCCTCCTGCAGAATGCACAGTAAGCTCAGAGCTGAACAAGACCAGGTGCCTTTTCAAATTCCTTTTGGAAGCTGGCTGGTCACAGAACTTGACCTCGATGTTGCCATCGCTGAATGCTTCCTTCCTGCCTTCATCTGAATCCATGGGATCTCTCTGAGAAGCACTTGGCTTTTGCCTCCTCATGGTAATCCCCGAGTTCCCAAGCTGCCTGCCTGGGGATGTGTTGTCTTTCACAATACAGAAGCAGAGGGCAGACAGAAAATTCTTCTTGAAGTTCTCATTCATGAAAGCGTACACTATAGGGTTGCAAATAGAATTGAAGAAGCCTATGATCTGGACAATTGCAAAGATCATTTTGATGGTCACATCATCATACTCCTTCTCCAAATTACCTGGAGAGAAGAGAAATATGCTGTAAGCACAGAATGCCATAAATGCTTACCACTTAGCCTATTTATATCCCTTTGGCATTAGAAAGCTTTTGTTTAAAATCAACAAAAACATATACTGGAAGTTCCTAACATTAGCAATAGAGTTTCATAAACAACATAAAATCAAGATCTATCACATAATCATGTTTTGTATGTAGGTAATAAAATAACCAAATGAAAGAGACAATTTATGAGTCGAAAAAGCTGACTGGCTAAACTACTGATTTATCTGCTACAATCTTAGTTGTGACAGGAGACAAAGAAACAGCTCCTGCCTTTAGCAAGTAGAGTACAGCAACTACGGAAAATTTCCTCTTGTTCCTACACATAGGCTGCTCAAAATCCACACAGGAGGTGGGAGATGAACAGTGGAAGACTCCAGAGAACAAGGCAAATAGCAAAAAAGATATCACAACAAGTATTAAGGGCATTTCCAAGCCAGTTTTCAGTAAAGAGCACTGGAAAACTCCAGCTGGAGTCACTGGGTATCATCACTGTGATGTCCAGTATTTATATTTCCAATATGCCTACCTCAATAAAAGGGATAAATGTTTCATAGTAAGTTTAACTCAAAACAGTTAAGTTAAATGAAATAGAATTAAAAATTTCAAGAAGATTTATGCTCAGAAATAACTTTTACCTTCCAGCCAGGCACTTTTGACCTTTCAGCAAATGAGGGTAGTCTAACAGACATGGTAAGGAGAGACACTCACCCCCTAATAGTCCTGTTTTTCCTTTAAGTCTTTCTTATAAACAGAATATTAACCTTTGCTGGCTGAAGGTAAATCTAAATGCTGCAGCAGCGTTAGCTTATCACGACCTGTAGTTCCATTATCAAAAAAACCCCCAAACACCAGACTTTATTCTATGAGATTACTGCAGGTACTCACTGTATTCCATCATCATGTGAATCACATGGAAAGGGGCCCAACAGACTGCAAAGAGAAACACCACTGTCACCATCATAACAATTGCTCGCTTCTTCTTCCTGAAATTGCACCAAGACATTCCACACTGAATCACTGGGAACTGACTGGCAGTTTCATGTCTCTCTTCAAGTTAGATCTGTGACTGTGTTCTGATGGCTGCAGATGCAAATAAAACTCTCAAGGAATGCTCAGAAGTACACAATTCCCTTGGAAACAAAAAAAAATGCATCATCATATACAACTAGCATTTTATTTCTCTTTTTTGGGACAGCAGTGCACTTTGCAGCATGACATTAGCATGTCTTGCAAGGCACTTTAAACTCTGTTCAGGAGGAAAAAAAAAAGTCAGGAAAAAAGCTTTCTAGAAGTCAAAGCTCACAGTGCATTTTGCTTACAAACCTTGATATTTTAGACATTTCGCTCCCATGAATGGTTTGAAGAACTGAAGCGTCTCCCACTCGTTTCTTAATCCAGAGTTCATAGCCAATTTTAGTATACAAAAAAAGCATCAGCATCAGTGGAAGAAGGAAGAGTATTACAAGAATAAAGGTTGTATAGATCTTCTGATAAATTGGACTGGCCCATTCTTCCAAGCAACAAACATACACCTTTTCATACAGAAAGTCATATTTAACCTGTAACAAATGCAAAGAAGATGAGTCACTAAGGTGTTTATCCCAGGTGTAAAACCCAAGCACATTCAGATATTTCTTGCTCTTCATGGAACAACCAAAATTCAACAGATTTTTCAAAGTGACAAAATTCTTTCAAGCACTTTTCCCCATCAAATGTTGGATTCGATCCCAATTGACAAAGAGAGGTCAGAAGATGCTCGGATTTGCACTTCAGTGGAGACCTTGGCTACACATTTTGCAAGTTAAGATGGATATACAGAAACCTCACAGTAGCTGCTTAAAAAAAAGGAAATTATTAACATTCAGACTCACAAGCAGCAGCGTCTGCCAAGCTGCCTGCATAACCGCCAAACGTTGTGTGGTAACTCATCAACTATAATGAGCAGTTAATTAATATTAAATTAAGCACAGATCTTCCAGATCTTGGGGAGCACCATGTCATCCTGAAACAGCAATCTAAGTCCTCTAAATGCTGTGTGCCACTGCACCTATAAACCAAAAGAAAGCCACAGTGGAAGTCACAGATGTAATTACTGCTCTTTGACATAATTAGGAAGACTAGGCATGACTAGTCCCTGTTGGCATTCCTTCTTCCACTGCACGCAAGTTCTAATCCTTAGCCTTTCCCAGGCTGGCACACAGAACCAAAGCTCCACCTCCCTGATCCCCAACTGATTTCACAGGAGTTGATTCAATTTCACCTAAAGGTACAGAAAGATCCAGCAAGGACTGAGTTTAAGATGCAAATCCCCATTTCACCAAACCTACCTCAAGCCGTTGCACGTACCACATGGGTGACCCAACAATAAGAGCCAGCAACCAGACTATGCCTGTAAACAAACACATTTTTTAATACTTTGTCCAACAAGCAGAATCTGGTATGAACAGTTTAACAACTCTGAAAGGTCAGGCAAGGCAGAAAATTGTAATAAAGAACAAAGATTTTTATGAGTCATACATCAATCAATACATCAATAACAGAATGCTCTTTGGACATCAGCTTTCTGTCTCTCAAACTACCTCCCTTTATGGATATTCAACAAGAAAAGCCATTTAATCTGCATAAGGAGCATTAAGTAACTTTGTGTAAAAATGGAAGGACCATTGCACTGTGACATTGCTTAAGCAGTGCTTGTACATTCTGAACCTTTCCTAAAATAAATTAAAAAAAGAAGAAATGTCTGCTAATGGTCTGTCTTTAAGTACATTTTTGACTTCAGATGCTAGGTCCCTTGTGAGAGTTTTGGCTAATAAATACACTGATAGGCACTCTCCTTGAGCTGTTTTATAAAGGTCAGTTAACTCTGCTTCTGAATCACTGGTCTTACCAGTGCCTTCTATTCTGCCATGCCATCCACATTGGAGATTATTTCTCTACGTACAGAATTACTGGAGATGCTTACAATCTTACCAAGCATCGTGAAAGCTCTTTTATTGGTGTACTGCCACTTCATTTTTAGTGGATGCACAATTCCCTGGTGTCTTTCCACAGCAATGCAGGTCATTGTAAGAATCTCAGTTACAATAGCAGTGGACTGAACGAATGGCACCATCTTGCAAGCGAAGGCCCCTGCAATAATCAGAAAGTCAGGCATGCAGCAGCTATTAACACTAGACTCCATTACTAAAAATAACAGACTAAGATTCTTAGATTTATTGGAACATTTAAGCTGCTAAGTCACCTATTTAAGCCATTTGTCAAATGCACCTTTCCACAGCCATTCTACGTTGTCTACACCTGCAGAACCAAAATTTCTAAGGACAGATTCACTTGCTCTGTTATCAGTCTGATACTTACTCCTATTTCACTTTTGACCAAGTCCTCCATCATCTGTTTTCAATCATGCCAAGTTACACAGACATTTATTATTTTTTTCATTTTGACAGATTACCCTCCAGTTTAATGAAGGTCTGAGTGTTACCTTTTTAAAAGTCTACCTTTCCCACTGTTGCAAATCCACTCCTTAATCTCATTTAGATATCACTCTATTTGTACATTTTGACATTTAATGCATCATCCTGTCAAGCAAGATATATAGAGAAGTCCTCAAAGAGGCGTAACATAAGAGGAAAAATTCAACCTCTTCATCATCCTTCTGTTCTCCAAGTCTCCCTTTCTGCTGATTAACAAATTATGTTAGATCTACTGTCCAGACCACATGCAATTTCCTGCCTGCATTTCTAAGTTGTACAGATTTCTATCGTATTTGTGCAACTTCAGGGTTTATTGCTGCTACAGCTTCCCAAGAAGTCCATATTCAATTTTTAAGATATTAGTCATTCTCCATTACTCATTCTCAAGTCCGAGCCATCTTAGAAAGTGGTATCAATTATTCTGTACATAATTTTACCTTAAAGTTCTTCCCAATTGACTTCTCATTTACTCATTTTCTGACCCTGAGATAATTTTCTCTGTCCATATTTCCACAGTTCCCTCACACTCCTACACTTCAGTATCAGCTATTCCTTTCAGCAATAGCCAGGGTTATTTTCCTTACTTGATCATTATTTATACCTTACTCAGCTATAATCCATAAACTCAGAACAGCCCAAGAAGTATCTGATCCAATTTTCAGTCAAGCTTTAAGATGCTACGGACACCTTAAGCAGTAACAGCATAGAAAACAGACAGGAAACAAACAGAAAATTGAAAACTTTATCCATGAAGGGATAGCCTCCATGAAGGGAATAAGGAACAGGGAAACTACTGCTTGCTAGGCCAGGCTAAAAGCCACTCTAGCTTCTAGCAGAAGGAACTGGCTTGCTACTGGTATTAGCAATTCTAGTTGCCCAAAATTCCCTTTTGCTGCGGCTCCAGAAACAGAAGGAGAGGACAAGCAGGAAAGGGTGAAAATCAAGCACCTTTCAAGCACATATTCAACACCAGCAACATGATGGAAGTGCACATAGATCTGGCTTAAACCAGTATAAAAGTATACCATGCATCCCAGTTTCCAGTTACTTGAATGAAATCTTAGCATGGGCAGTAAGAACTGCATGGATGAGGATGCACTGGGCTGCACATCTATTTTTCACCTGCTATATATTTCTCCACAGCATCAGGAAGAACAAGACAAGACATCCTCACATCTTGTATCAACTGCAATTTATACAATAAAATTCCCCCTGCTTCTTTCTTCTTCCTAAGTAAACCCCTTAAAAAAAAGTAAACCCCTTTAAAAAAAAGTCAGCACAGCCAATATCTTACTAACTCAGCATCTCATCAGTTTCTCACTACACCCATTAGAGAATGGGTTGCACATGCAGGTACCAGACCCATTCTGTCAAATTTAAAGTCCTTCACGCAATAGGCTTAAACTTGTGTTGTGAGATAAAACAAAAAGCAAGCTCAAATCCTACCTACTCTGCACATGGCAAATGGTGAATGAAACCAAAGAGTTGGTTTCAAGTGTTTTCTTCATTAAGTTAGAAGGGACTCCTGCTACAAATAACAAACAGAAAAGTAAAACTTGTTAATGAAATATTTAAGTTCCTTTTTCCCTTGAGAAATCAGTTCAAGCATGAGTGCTGAAGCTGGGGCAAATCCAAAAACCAGCAGAAAAACACAAAACAAAACTGAAAAAAAACAACCCAAACTTTCACCATGGGCTGTTTCTTACAGTTTGAAAAAGGTCTGACTTAAATAAAATGCACTTGACCTATACTACTTTACAAAGATTTCCCCATAATGCACTACTCCTCCACTGAAGTCCCAGCATTCCAGGGTATTCTTAGGAAGCAAAGAAGCATCACTGCCATTCAAGTAACAAAGACAGATACTTTCACTCAAGTTCGATCAGTCTGGTGGAATTTCTAGCTGGTGCACAGCTGTTCAAAGAACAAAGACCTGAGCTCAGCTCAGGAACTCCCAAATTCCCAGATGTCCATTTTTTTTTACAGATGTCTTCTCATTTTCTTCCCAGTAACCACACTGTCAAAGAGCACAGACTACCACTCACTATTCCTTTAGCTGAANACCTCTTTAAAAACAAACACACAAAAAGTCATCACTTAAGCTATGTAAAAGTAGCTGTTAAAAAGGTAATAAAAGCAAAAGTCTATATAATGCCTAGAGGTTGAGCCTACTGAACTGGACAAGGAGTGACACTAGCACTTCCAGAAATGGGAAGCAAAAGGATGGTTTTCATTAGACAGAGCTGGCTGGAATAGAAACACCTGCTCTGAGACACACAGCATAGCATACACTTTGGGGGCTTGGAGGCCACAGCAAAACAGCCCCAAGGTTTTTTTATAACCAAGAAACACCATCACATTTTCAAATGAATAGTAGGTAAAAGCTACTCAAAAAGCCTCAAAGTATCAAAAGTAAAAACAGAACAATAGTTCAGCCTTGCTGAAGCTTCTGATGCCACCATGCACAGGGTCTCTGGGAATAACTTTTATTAACAGTACCATATCCCTCCAGGACTCTCATGCTTGCCCTGAATTGCCATTCACTATACAAATGCTTCCCATTTTCTGAAATCGTGAGACTCTCAAGTGCTTGAAATTCAAACCACCATCAAGGTTTAGAGACTGTTGAGCAAGGAAGTCGACTCTCTTCACTGAAGAATTTAAAACAGATTTGTTTGGGGGAAAAAGGGGAAGAAATACACTGTTTAGAATGTCAGGGCCAACTGAAGAGCCATCAACTTCAATAGAAACCTGACATCAACACATCTGAGATCCAGCTCCACCATCCTTACTGTGTTTGAATGGGATTCTATCCTGAGATACCAGGAGTCATTGTACTTGGCAGAATAGTGATTTTTTTTTCACATAAAGCCTCTTTCAAGTTTCAAAACCATTACTTTATTTATAAATATATAGCAGCCACTCCCAACTGTTTAGATAATTACTAAAGACTTTCTCCAGGTCTTTCAATACTTTAAATTATATAAGCCATGTTTTCAAATTACAAACCTTAACAGATCTTTACACATGGAAAGTAAAACTTACTGTCAAATAAAGCAATTATTTCAGAATGGTGGCAGTGCAGAGAAAAAGGAAAAAGATAACCTGAAACTATGATTTCAGAATACTAAGAAATTCAGAATTATTACACTGGTTATTCCAGGGATAGCCTGAAACAGAACTTCTGTATGGAGATCATGCTGGTCACAAAATACAACCTTGCTTGTGAGACTGGAGGTGAGGTAGGTTTTACTAGGTCTAAGTCTTTCCAAAACACAGATGATGCATTTTTCCCTCTTCCCTTTAAACTAATCAAATGTTGTAATCACTGAACATGGAGAGTGTGGGAAAAGGGGCCTCAAATCCCTCCAGCCTTGAGGAGAAAGCCTTACCAAGTAGGGCTTCACATTCACGATCTCCCCCTGAAATGGACCATCTCAAAAGAACAGTTACAGATTTTCACAGCCAGGGAAAAAACCCACAACACTTGCAAATTTCCATACTGACTATTAGGGAAATGGGTACTGAGGTCTACTCTCCCATCCAGTATTGCATTGCACTTTTCACTTAATATTTAACATCTTTGTGTTAAACAAGTTTCACCTGCAGCAAGGAGAAATTGACACAACCCCATTCCCAAGGGTCTGTTAGCTGAAAGTTCCTTATGGAAAAGCTGGGGAAAAAAAGTGCCAAATTTTACTATAAGGAAGACACGGCAAGTTTTGAGAAAAAAAATTAATTATGCTACTACATCATAGTACATACAGTGAAATTAAAATAAGACTGAGACAAGCAAACACCAGCTGTGTCATACATTAAAACCATTTCAAGTTCATTTTCACATATTTTTGTTCAGACTTAACACAGTAACAGAAGATTTTAAAGGAATATACTAGTTTAAATCTTTGTTATAATCCAGCTGGTACAAGTGTGGCTGCTTGGAACATGGTTTGGAGACTATATGGTTTAATAGCTAGTCTCATTCAAGTCTTATTTCTACTCACTAACACAACTGGTATATATTTTAGTTACTGCTATCAGATGCTATGTCCTTGCCATGATATACTGACCTGTAATAAATCAACATCGAATTAAAAATACAAGCAAGTTCTGTATCCCCCAACCAATCTGAAAATAAAAGTGACTTTACTTTTTGTCTTTATGATGAAAGCTCTTGAATTACTTCACTATTTATTTATTTTTGAGCAATATATTCGTCAAAACATAAAATTCAGATCCTACCTAAAGAGGACAATTCGTGACAGACTAAGACACAAACACAAAGAACATAAAGTCCACTTCAGTGAGATTCAGTCAAGATTACTGAAATCTCACTCCATAAGTTTTCCCAGTGCTGGGGTAAAGGCTAAAGTGCTGGGATCACCTCAAAACCACTTGAACTGTGTTAATTTTTGTACTGGAGGCAGTACAGAGAAGTGTTGACTTTTCTGAATAATTTAAATAATGATAACACTTTAACTAATATGTTAAGTATGTATCAAAATGTTTAAATTTCCACAATATTAGGCTTTCAGAAAACACTTCCAATAGATTGTCAGTCAAGACAGCACTGCAGTATCTAATACTGACCAATTCCAATTGGGAAAGAAAATCATTTGCAGCAGAACACTGGGAATGAAAATAAGTAACTGCTTCTCTGTTTCAAGAGGCTAAAAGTATTCCTTATGCACTGCTTGCTAAAAACTGCATCGATTATTCAAGCAGTGAACAGTTTTCCCAACGATAACCCATTCAGAGACTGCAAATATAAATGGCATTCCCTTAAACAATGCTTTATGCCTTCATTATCGGACATTGTGCCTGGAACTGTGATTCAGTAATTTCAAATACCAGTTTTCCTTTTACTAGGGTAGCATAAGTAAAAGCCTGAAACCATTCTCTGATAAAAGTCAAATTGCTCCTCTGATAAAATGCTGTTCATCAAATCCTTGCACTAAAATTCCTATCGCAGCTTGTCATGAGCCCTCTCCAACTCACTTGAAGCAAGCAAGTTGATTTTTCTCACATTTCGTACCTTGGGGCAGAACACGTCAGTCATCATCACACAGATGATATCCCCAAGGGTGTTGCATTGTTTTACATCAGTTCTTGGGTATATATGCAAGATTTACTTCTCATCCCTCAGCAAGGAAGCTTTATGAGCTCCCATACAGGAAATTCTTGATAAGGTAACATACTGCTTTCACAAAAGACATTTGGTAAGTAACAGAAAGCACCTTAAAGACTCAGCTGGGTAGGAGGTGCCACTTAGTTTTTCACCCAGCCTTTAGAGAAGAGAGAACTGTCACATCAAAAAGCGCCACATGTGAGAGCAACACCCCGAAGACCCACCCCTCTCCTGAGAGGCAGCTGGAGGCCAGACAAGATAAACGAGGAAACCACAAATGCTGCTGTGTGGTCAGGAGTGCCTCAGATGACTCACTACTCTCAAAATGACAGGAAAAGTCCCCCCCTGACACCTGTCTTCCGAGTACACATCCCAAATGATAAGATGCAAAATTCACAAGAATGTAGCACAGTGCTGGCTGTACTTTCAGCTCAAGTTCTGCCCTCATCTTTTGCCAGGGCTGTTATATCACACAACATTAAATTAGTTCTCCACTCACCCCAGACAGTTCTGCAAAGATAACACTATCACTCAGCTAACTAAGCAGTGTCAGGAAACAAAGCAAGTGTTGTAATATTTGACTGAGGGACAGAAGCCCAAATTTATCTTTAATAGTCATCATCAGTATGACAAGACCAGTACTGCTGCCTCCCACCTAGGACCATAGCAGAGCAAGTCCTCAACAGCTCCAGCTTGCACCAGGACACACAAACATGCATATACAAGCATGGAAATAAAGAACCAGTTCTAAATTAAAGACAAGTACAAAACGCACACATCTCAGTTCACACCACCTAGTACAGATGCTTATTTTAGTGAACAAATAAATCAAGAGACAAAGTAACTAAAGTCTCAGAATCCCCAATAAATTTCTAGCATCAAGTGCCTCAGGATGCACTACTTTGTCCACCAAGGATATATCACAAGTCAAATCACCTTTTTGATAACAGAGTTGGATCCTACATTACTCAGGGATGTTGCATTACAGTAGATGAGAACAAGATTTTTTCAGACACCAAAATGAAAGACAAAAGAAAAACAAACCACTTAAGCTAGCAAGGAAAAGACTCCTCCAGGACTGGCAGGCTCTGATTTGCAGTACAACTGTAATCACCACTCATGCTTCACAGTGTAAGCATCAGGAACCAGATACCCTTGGGATACCATCAGTCCATATATTTGTTTTCCTCAATTTTACTTCACACCCTCCACCCCTGGGAGCAAAGGGTCAACACACATCAATGATATTACTTACCATGTCCTCCCAATACTGTGTTAGTTAAAGCTAAAGATTTCACCAGATAAAAGACATATGGATTCGCTGGAGCTGAAAACACTCTAGCAGCACAAAGAGGGCAGGCAAAAAATAATCCCCACAGAACAGTGTACTTTAGCTACCCAAACTCTGAATATCTGAAGAGATTTGTTATAACTATGCTATGCCGTTTACACTCACTAATTCTAGATTTTTGTTGGGCACCCTCAGTACTAGAGTGCAAATAAAGACATACATAATTTCCCCATACTGTTCCACATGCCTGTGCCTTATCTCCTAGAATTCACCCCACATGGAGGCTTCAGCTGATTCTGATCAGATGTTTGGTCAAACTGACAGATGAGATCCTCCCTTAGGAAAGGGAAGAATCACAAAGGTTATCTTCCCCAAAACAGCTCATAAGAAAATAGCACAGTTGTCCTTAGTCTCAGTAGTCCCAGGAGTTTTGGACTCATCACTTCTCACTGAAGTTTCTGTAATAAAGCCCATTTCTCACAAGTGCTCCAAATCTCCTCTGACCTGTCAATTCCCATCCAGCATTCTAGTCTGTGGGAAGTACTGGAATTAAATCTTCATCTTCTGACAAGAACCTTCACCATCTCCCAACAACAGAAACACAGGAAGCCTTGGAAATTGGAACATAGAGGTGTCACTTTATGAACATCGTTACTGTTCATTCTGAAATATTCTGAAAAATGTTTCAATTTGTGGTCGTACAAGATGCTGTCTGCTACTTGCTGCAAAACCATTCCTTTTATTTTTCCACTTATAATTGTCAAACACTGTTTTAAGAACAAAAAAAAAAAAGGAAGATAAATACCATAGGCAGCCTTACTGCACTTTCTCTGCTTGTTCCTTACTACTTTGGAACTGGGAGGCATACAAAAGGAAGAAGGAAAATCCTTCTTTCTAGGCATCAGGGAAGCTATGCCAAAAAGTCCTTCACATCAACAGGAATACAATATAGTTCGCAAAACGAAAAGAATGAAAAATTTAAAAGGATGCATTATTTCAGCATAAATTCTATATGCTCTCGCAGTTACCCAGTCTCCCAAGGACACCCTTTTTCCTCACAAAGGGTTAAGGAGGTCTCCCTCCGAGCTGACAATTGTCAGAGGAACTTAAGCTGAATAAAGACAGATATCTCACTTGCCAGACAGATTTCATTACTTAGCGAGAAAAGAAAAAAAGAAAAGGGAGAAAGCAGTCCGGCAGGGCTTCCTCGCCAGCTCCACACAACAAACCGCGTCCCGCACGCACATCTCAACTTTTAAGGAATTCAAGGGGGAAAGAGCACTGGGTTATTTCGACATAACCTGAGGGGCGGATGGAGAGGGGATCCCTGGCAGGTGGCGGGAAGGTGAAGGGTCTCTCAGAGACGGGGGAACGGAGGTCTCGGCGGCGGCGGCGGAGCTGCCCCTCATCGTCCTCCCCGCTGCCCCCTCCCTGCAGCCCAGCCCAGCCCAGCCCGGCCCGGCCCCGGCACCCACCGCCGAGCCAGTTGGAGGAGATGTTCTGCAGCATGGTGAAGGGGACGCAGAAGAAGGCGATGAGGAGGTCGCTGAGCGCCAGGGAGCAGATGAAGATGTTGGTGACGGTCCTCATGGCTTTGCTGCGGGTCACCACGTAGAGCACCAGGCAGTTGCCGAAGAGCGCCAGGGCGAAGATGAGAACGCATATAAGGACGAAGGCTACCTTGGTGCGCCCCGGCAGCTCCGGGATGTACACCAGCGGTTGCAGACCGTAGAGAGCGATGAACTGCTCCCGCGTCACGTTGTTGTCCCGCAGGAGCTGCGCGAACTGCTCCGGGGTTATGTTCAGGGACCGCATGGCGCCCGCTCGGGGACCGACACCGTCGCCTCAGAACCGCCACCCGCGCCCCGCCATAGCCAGACCACCGCCCCTCGGGCGCTCGGCAGGGCCGGATCCCGCGGCGCGGCAGAGCAGGGAGCGCACCCGGCCGGGAGCAGCCCGCGGCTCCGCCCGACACAAACTTGAAGGGAGAGGAGGCGCCGGGGGCGGGGACGGCAG
>VXAC01000599.1:299315-439214 GCA_013399225.1 Rhipidura dahli
CGGGGGGAGCAGGGCGGCAGCCAATCAGCGCCGGGCGCGCGCCCGCCCCGGCCTCGCCGTGTGGAGCGAGACGGGCGCGAGACGGTTTCGCCGCCGGGGGAGCGCGCGGGAGCCCTCTGAAATCGCTGCCCCTCACAGCGCCGGGAGCGCCTCGAAACGCTGGGAGACTCCCCTCACAACTGCCCCTCAACGCTGGGACCCCCTCACAACTGCCCCTCAGCGCTGGGACCCCCTCAGAATGCTGGGGCTCCCTCACAACTGCCTCTCACAGCGCCAGGACCGCCTCAAAACGCTGGGACCCCCTCACAACTACCTCCCACGGCGCTGGGACCCCCTCACACAGACCCTCACACACCTACCTGCCCCTCACTTTGTTGCCCCAACCCCTCCCAACATCTCAGCACCGGGACCCCCTCACAGCATTGCACCCCACTTATTCGTGTCTTCCCAGCTCAGGCTCGAAATGCCCAAGGTGGGCACTGAAACTCCCAAGCCAACCTCTCCTCGTATAGGGATTGGGCTGAGCGAAAGCAAAGAGATGGTGCTGTGGGTACACGGCCTCCTGCGTGAGGTCTATGCCCAGCCCAAACGAGGCAGTGCAGGGATTTTACCTGCCCTTCCGGCCCCCTTTGTGCCAACGCCACTACAGGCTCTTCCCAAGGCTCAAAGAGAAAAGCAATTTTCCAAACTTTGGCTGCTGAACTCACTGAGAGGACAGGAGGCTCCTGCAGACCCCTTTTCCAGCAGTACAGCCGCTCCTACCAGAGCAGACGTGACAGAATCCCATCCCACACAGCCTGGCTGGCGAGGCTACTCAGGTAAGGCCATGGAGGCTACTAAGGTGCACTCAGCTAACTGGCTGCAAAAAAAAAAAGCCTCTGCAGTTTAAATATGAATAATAATGACAGGTAAGGTCTAACAGAGGGACCAAGTTGAAAATATGCATTGATTTCTCTTCCAGCCTGATTTAAATTGGCCTGTACAGCTTTCTCACTAGCACAGGTAATATCTCCTTTGTACTGTACAATGAGACATTGAATAGCAATTTGCTTTCATCAGTCAAATAAGAAATTACCAAAAAGTATCCAGAGAAGGCAATAACAATATGGAAACCTGCTCTGGCAACACTTCCCACCCCCACAGAAATAGATATTTCATAGGGAAACCACATCACCAGGGACAATGCTGCAAAATTAGATTTTGTATAGAACATGCTCCATGCCCTGGGTAGATAACTTTACCTGTACAAGGGAAGTATAGAAAAGAATGAAGAAAAGTCTAGCAAAGGCTGTCTATTTATTGAGTTTCTGGCTTGCCAAGGAAAATTGGAGAAGAGTTCCCCACCAATCCATTCTCAGCAAAATAAACATGCTCAACAAGACCAAAGACATTTTGTGTCATCTTTGAAAAAAACTTCCATTAAGTGAAAATCAATGGAGAGAAGTTCCAATGCCTGCATTACCCTGTGCTGGTTCAGTCCTCCAAGTGCTGCTGACCCTCTCTTAATGTGTAGGTCCATGGCAAAGGCTGTCTTTATTATCCCGTGGTGAAAGGAGATGTCACTTTTCTTTGGTGCAGTATTGCCATGTGTTTTCCACTTGAGACCAGTGTCATCAAGCTCCCTCTCTGATAGGCTTTCTAAGCCTTGTTCTGGAAGGCAAATGCTCATTAGACTGACTTAGATGCTGACAGCCCCTTTGACATTGTCTTAGGCCTGCCTTGTTGGCTAGAAAAGCTTGGTCTTTTAGGCACATAATGATCCTGCTGAGCTTACACTCCATATCACTGAGACCAACTTCTTCTGAGATAAGTTTTCCCAGCACCTTTCCTTGGACTATCCATTAACCACACCAGGTACAGCCTGAAGCCACCTTCACGTACTCTGTTCACACATCCTTTCCTGTACCTCTTTTCCTTTCCCCCCTTCCCCCTCCACTTTGTGCTGGCAAGAGAAACCTCATTTAGGAGCTCTTATATTAACAAACAAGCCAGATGCATTCCAGCACATCTCATTCCTATCACAGATAAAGGGCCAAACCTGGAGGCCAGTCTATCATCGTGGACTGCAGTGTTGTGTTTTTCGTTGTAAAAAGCATTCAAGTGTGTCAGGAACAAATAAACAGGAATAAGCTCTCACCTAAATACTGCAGATATAGCCTGGGATTATGGTTAGCATGGACATTTGTTTTTTCATATATCCTTATTTTATTGCTATGACTGCTCATTACAAGTAATAAAACAGCATTAAAAATGAATAACATCTGAATGGTTATTCCACAGAATATAAACAAATCCTGAAGCTGTAGGCTATGGAGGGTTGCTGTTGCAACTACTGCAGATTTAGATGGGTTTTTTGCATGCAAAGGCATGATGTAGGTAATTTTGCAGATAACTTTTCTTTTTAATACTTACCTACTTGCAGAAGATAAATGTAGGATTTACAGAAACTTTTGTTTTCTTTAAGCATTATCCATCCTCTTAGCTGAAGCAAGAGCAGGGACATCATACAGGTTGTAGGGCAAATCACTAGTAATTGTATTTTCCCAGCTCCTTGACTCGAATGAAATTGTATTTGGAGTTAAAAGGGTTGAGTTACAAAAGGTGACCTCATCTCAAACCTGCTGAAGTTACTGAAATGACTTGTCTGCTTCCCTGGGCTACAAATAATTGTCAGGTAGTGAAAAGTTTACCTTTCAGGGCAGCACCTCGTGTTCTGCCTTACCCAGCAAACTCCTGCTGCTCCAGCTCCTGCTGCTTCCTGCAGCCACAAAGGCTCACTCTTCCCACTGTCATTCAGCCCATCGGTGGAATCACCAGCCATGTAAACATGTTTTGTCTAGAACTGGAAAGAGGGGCTGTTAAGGTGTTCTTAACCAAAAAGGTATGGAACTACTTTGTCAAACAAAAGGGGTCCTTTTTCCTTAATTCATGTTACTAACTCAAAGATTTGAGCAACTTCCCTGCTGCCTTGTTCACCAAAATATGTACATACACACATATCTTGCTTTGTCCTGCATGCCTGTTTTCAGTTTTTAACGACTTTTCCTAATTCTTATCAGCAACCTCCAAATCCACTTCTGGTTCCATTGATGTCTACTATCAGAGTTCTGATATTTGCATCAACAGGACATGGGTCATACATAACCTTTGCAATACCAAATTAATCTCTGCTCTGAATTTTGAGAAGCTGTAATGTGCCGTAAAAAAAAAAAAAAAGACTATTAGTAGCCTGTACATAATAATAATAATGTACATAATAATAATTATAATCATAATAATTACAAGGCACTGTTCCGTTCCCTTGACAATTATTTATTAAACTGATGCATTTACAAATATAAAGGAGAGTTTGAAAAAAGCCCAAAATAATCTAGTAAATAACTGATTATATGGAAACAATGCATTTATCTTTATTCTTAATTGAAAAAAAAATTAAACCTCCTACTAATAAAGTGGCTAGAAATATTTTACTTCTATATCTAGAATGCCAGTAGAAAAAGCTTTCAGCTTGAACACAAATCAAGTCTTGGGTAATTCTCCTTCACTTTCAGAAGGATTGTATATTCTTTGGTCACACACTGACAGAGTGATAAGCATGGAAAGTTGTGCAATATATGTTGTACCAGATTGCACTCCATCAAAACCACTCATTGCTTCGTGCCACCATATACTAATTTCCTTTTTTGCCTACGTGATTTATCCTTCTCATTCAAAAGAGACAGTGAATTTTCTGCAGACTGAGACATCCTGTTAGTCAGTTTGTAACCTTGTCTCTCACAAAGAGAGAAGCTCTGCTTGCACTGTTTCCCTTCTAATAGCACGCAAAGAGATCCACATCTGGCAGCCGTGAAGAAAGGGGTGACAACAGAGGATGTGCATTCATGGTTTTACATAAGTTTTGACAACTGAGCATGAAGTTTGTAAAAACTGTGAACAGCACATGTTTGGAACACTGACAAAGTACATAGTTATTGTATAATCCTAAACCAGAAATTTTAAAATAAAATTTTTTCCCTTCCAAATCCCTATTCATACTGTCTAGTTCAGGCAAAAGAAATAGATGGCAAAACTACTAACAAAAGAATTCCTTTCCTCTTCCATTCCCTTGACATGTCAAAACACTTTGGAAGAGAGAATTCAGATCCATGTTACCAACTTTTTAACAGTCACTTCAACTAATGACTAGTAAATCTTACTAGCCTTGGATCCTTTGGTAGATATGTTGGGGATGAACTCCCCTCTAATCCAGATCAGTACCACAACTTTTAGGATGATTCTTTAAAGCAGTGGAACAGTTTACCATCATCACTTGGTAATTTTAGATTAAGTCAGAAATAAAGTGGCTTTTAAAATTGCCAAAGCAGTTTCTGAAACCTAAATTTAGAGCATTTGCTGTTGTTGAGAACATATGTTTGGAGAGAGCACTGACTAAAACTTCTGCTTTAGATTTACATGCTTTTGTACACTTAGACAAACCATAAATTATCTTGCAAAAGGGAAAACTCGACACTAATTGGGCTAGAATCTTACTTGGCATCTAAGGATACAGCTCAAAGTTGTCTTATCAGTGTATGCCTAATTCTGGCTATTGTCTCATCTTCATGCATGCTTTATGTTCCATCACTTATGAAGACAGGCAGCTTCCACAAAACAGTATTTATGAAGAGAGTAATCAATCCCTAAAAAAGAGCAGCACAATTGCACAGTATGTTGAAGTGGCTGAACAGAAAATAAATTATGTTAACTTAGTGCATCACCTTAACTCCAAATATTTTGTCTCCCACTGTGTGGCTCTGCTGATAAACACTGCTGGTTGGTAATCTTTATTCTTGTGAAGCCTTGTGTCTCTGCACCTCTGGATTTAGTGATCCCCACTGAGCTTTAGTGATCCCCTCTGAACTTTATCACCCAGCTCCACCTATCAGTGATACTGCACAGTGTGTGCATGGCGGGGTGGGAGACACAAACCTTACAGCACCATAGAGCTTGCTGGTCCTATTTCATACAGCCATTAAATGAGAAAGAACTGCGTGCATGGACTGGTCTTTGTTTAAGCTTGGGAAGCCCAACCTCACCAGGCTGCAGGTACTCCAACAATCCCCCTTGGGACTCTGCCACTGTGACACCTGAGAAGAATTAACACAGAGATTAACTTGATGTCTTAGAGAAAAAGCAGCCACCCACCCCAGTGCAGGCTCTGACTCACCCAAACCAAGGCTTTGTTGCTCAGGCTGTTCTGACATAATTTGATTTACAGTTTCTATCCTCTGCACTGGATCCCAGCCCCTCCAATTGTACAGCTGACACAAAAATCGGTTCATTGAGCAAGAGCCTTTTAAAATCACCTCAAGAAATTGTTGCCTTCCCTCAAAAGAACCACATTTCTCATAGTTTCTGGTGCATGTGACACCTCCACTTACCTCACCTTCTGACAGCCTTCCCTTGGGCTCCTTCCTGGCTTTTCTTCCTCTGGCAAATGAATATTTTTTTAACCAAGTCTGTGCTGGACTAGGACTTATTCTTTTAGATACTTTGACTCCTCCTGCCATTTGTCATCCAAGAACGTTTAGTGAACTTGTGAAATCAAAAATAAGTTGCAGCAAGCACAGTGCTCAAAGGAAATAATTTAATGTACTTGCTTTTTCTATTTTCCTTTCTCTTCTCCCCTATTCCCTTTCCTCATGCAAATGAAGTAAAAAAAGAACATGGTCAACAGTTCCACAACTTAAAAAACATTACATATGCTATATATAATAGCTGACTTGTGTGTGTCTAGGGTTATTTTGAGGAGTGGATTTAATTTCAAAAAAAATAAATAGTGATTGTTGCAAGTGATGATATGCAAGTAGCATTTGATAGACATGCCAAAATACTAAGCCATACATTGTTCGGGATTTTAAGTTCCTTCCTTATGCTTGTGCTGAGCAGCAGTTCATCCATCCTCAATACACTAAATCTTTTCCATTTCCATTGACAATTCCAATTGGTATTCTCTTTTATCCACATACACAGAAAACCAGCCATTTTTTGCCACCAGTTATCAACTGCCGATTTGCCTAGATATGAAATTAAATTTCCTTATCTTTGGATTTAATATCAAGTCTAAACCTTGGCCCAGTACCATTTGTTAGGAATAGTCACAAATCCCCCAACAAGCAGTGTTCTCCCTGGTCAGCTGCAAATCTATTTCTGTTCTCAGAGCATCAGGAGACTGTGGCAACAGCACCGTGATGCAAATATCCTCACTCCTTGTAGCCCTCATGTCATTTTCATTTATTTCAATGGCTTCCAGATGACTTGTACCCAAAAATCAGTTCTAAACCTCCTATAAATCATGTTTGCTCCTGCAGAGAAAGGTTTGCAAGAGCAAGTACTTTCAGCTAAAATCTTGCAGCTCCAAATACATTAGCAAGTCTGAATACCTCTTGCTCATTCTGTCACTTTAAGTAACCATTTTTGTAGTAATTTCAAAGACTTTGGTTGACTGTCACACAACGCCTTATCTAATTGTAAAAGGCCAATTACTTGGCATAGCCTTTAGCTGTTAGCTTTCTATTTATCCTCCACTGGAATTAATTCCCCATCTAAGAGCAGACACAGTCATTTCCACATTTTCATTCAAGAAATAAAGTATAACAGTAATATCATTTTCTGCTAGTCCAATTCTCATTTTCTTACTTTCTATTGATGCCAGTACCCAGCTTTGTCATTTGCAAAATATGGTGTTAAATGTCTGTACCGCAGTTACCTGGATCTTCTGCTTCTCAAGTAAAGACCTACTTAGCACAAAACAACTGATTCAGTTCTAGATGTCAACTTAAAACTGAGGGAATCTTTGGATTTGAGCCTCCACAGGGACATGCAGAATATGATGTTAGAGGGATTGAAAAGGGAAGCTGCACCACTTTAGAAAAATGCACTTATGAGAACTGTTACTAGCATTTTAAATTTAAGTTACTGTTGTAATTTGGTGTATTATTATTAAAATACTGTGATATGAAGATAATCATACTGTAATGTTCTCAATAATTTTAAATGTTTCTATTAATAATCATTAATTTAATGTTGTCAAGGTAGATATGTCAAGCTGTTTTGGCCTATAATGACTGCGTGACAAAATTTCAGTCGCTCATTTTCACGTATCAAATACACCTCGGGGAAGGTTCTTTTCTGAAGAATATAATGCTGCAGTTCTATATGTCAGGTATTGAGTGATATAAATTACCCTAAATTATTTCTGAAAGATAAATCGCTGTTAGAAAATGTACTTTAAAAGGTGAAATGAGCTCATTAAACTTCTGTAAGCAAGCTATCAGAATCCTACCTTCTGGCCAAGTGGAAACACTGATTCACCACCAATCTTTTGCAAAGTTCACCAAAAGAGCTTGAGATCTCCAGCAGAGTTCAGGACAGTTCACTGCTGGCAACTTCATGGCCATGACCCATATTTTGCTTCGGGATAGTGGATTTCATGCTTTATCGCTCCTGCATCTCCAAGAATGGGTTTTGCTTTCTGAAAAGATACTGGAAAGTAGTTCATGTATGTTCTGGCATCTTACAAGCTTTAAAGGCTGCATATTCCACACTCTGGAGCAAAGCAATTCCCAAAGTAAAGTCTGACTCCCTTTTTACCCTTGTCTTACATAAACACTTAAAAATCACAACTCCTGTTGGACCAAATACCGACAGTAGCAGGTAAACAGAAGATGCCACATTCACTTCCATGTAATGATTTTTTCTACATTAGATTAGTATTTGCAACCCTTTAAAAATCCCTTTACAAGTTGCAATGGATTTATAAAGGAAAAATAACCACTTCAAATGCAAGAGGGTGTTGCTGAGAAATTACTTGGGGAAAAAGCCAATGAATAGAGTAAGAAACCTTGGAAATATCGACTGCAAATAAGGAAGACAACATAAAAGTATTAGCAAAATTTGGTAGCATTGCTTGGCCTACTAATTCCCTTCCACAAAAGAGCTTTCAGAGGAAATAGAGTGAGATGAAGGCTACCCACCGAGAGATAAAATATTTCTTATCCTTTTTGATAAAATCAGAATTAGACTCTCAGACTTGTTTTCATCTAAGAGTCTTCCTACTGTGATTAATCTGCACTTTCTCTGAGAAGGTAATTAAAACTATCACACTTCTACAGAAGATTTTCAGAAAAAATCTGATGACTTAACAAGTACTAGTCCCAGTGAAAGGCACACCATGTAGGAAACTCTGAGGAAATGGATACTCCTACCCTTTCTGATCTGGGAGTTTGCTGCTTTGCCATGATTTGAGCAGCAGCTGAACTTATCCCTCTGAACTCCAGAGGGTTTTATTACATCCAAGAATATTCGATCCCCTGTATGTCTGGTCTTATTTGCAGCATTTTCCTAATAAAATGATAGTCACAATATTTCAGAAAGGATTAAAAAAAAAAAATCAATTACTGAAATACCCTGTGTGCCACTCTACTTCAAACAATCCATACAGTATTCAAGGACCAATCCCAGGCCCAGCACAGGGAATGTGGGGCTCATGAGAGTACTAATGAGGCTCTTTGGCTGCCATCTAGGTATCATTTATGCATGCTTTAACACTGTTGTGTGTGGTGACCTTGCTACGATGCTATTGCACCATGGTTTAGTTAGATGTAATTAATTTCACATAATCCTTATTATTCTAAATTAGATCAGCTTGCTCCGAATGAGCAATTTCTTTCTTTCAATTAGAATATTAAATCATTCTTCTTCCTTTCTAATGCTTTGCATACTGTCAGTTAGACAGGGTGGCATCCTGTGCTACACAGCAAGAGGCTTGTGCTAGCACATTGCTGCTGCTTCTATTGCTGTTGCCACCTGCTGTCCCCAAAAATAAAATTTAAAGAAGGGGATGTATGTGCAAACACAAAGATCTCAATGTACAGGCAGATTCCAGCAGGTAATTCTTATAAATAAACTGGGTTTGGACATTTAACTGAAAGCATATTAAAAATGCCAGGTTCAACAGCATACAGAAGCAATTGAATTTTGTGCTTTTAAGGCTTTGGGGTTGTTTTCCACTTCACTAAAGATGATGGTGATGACTTCTGGGAGAGATCGGGTAATTTATTTTCAGTTAATGCATCTCCATGAATCAAGCGTCACTTAACGTCACATAAGGTTAACAGTAGGAATTGGTACAATTTGTCACACAGTCACAGCAGATTAATGAGGTAGTCACTGGGCTGGCAAAAACATTGGCAAGGAGAAGACTGAGGGGAGAGAACATGAGTGGGAAGAGATGGAATCTCACTCTCACAGTCCCTGTGGGCAAAAAGAGTTTATCTCCCGCTTCTAGCACCACTAGGTTATACCTTGCTTTTAAATAACAGATTAAAAGTGAATCTAGTCACAAAAGAAGTAAAAATATTCAATTAGTGAAGAACCAAATGTCATAATCAACTAGAAAAAGACATGCAGGATTTTCATTGTCCATACAGAATTTCAGTCTAAGGCTCAAAGAACAAAAACCTCTCCTAGGTAGATGCAACTATCAAGGACCAAATTTTGGAAAACTTTATGCACTGGGGTGATATTAAACAACAGGAATCTTTTTTAGGTACCTAAACTATCCATAGGAAGAGTTATTTGTGGAGGTGGCAACTTCTTCAGAGTAATCCAAGGATTAAAAAAATCAAGTAAATGAGAAAAAGCATTAAGGATTTAATTGTGTAAAAAATCCTGGGAATCTTAAATTACCTGAAGTGCGATGGAACAATCTGATCTTTGTCAGTATCAAAAAGCATTTTTTGGCACAAGTTATTTTTCACATTACAGAAATGTGTTCAGGGCCACTGTGGTCTTTGTTTTGTACGAATGTGAGTGGTTTATAAAGTGAACACCGGGAAATAAATCTGAGAGTTTTTTCCTGAATGCAACAGACACAAGAAAAATAGAGCTATGAATCAAATCTTTGCTATTTAATATTTTGTTGTTATTGTTATATTCTACACTGCTCACTATGAACTTCTAAATCATTTTATGGGGGAAAAAGGTTCAGAAAATACCCAGCCTATTAAGAAATCAATGGCAGAGAACTCTGCATTTTTTCAAGGAGTGTTTTGACCTTGGCCCCATGAATATTTCCAGTCCTTTACTGGATAAAAAAATTACTTAGTTGAAATAGGCAAAGACATTTGGCAAAAAAATCCAGTAAATCAGAAAGTCTTATGCCTGAACACAAATTAGAGGTTTCCCAAATCCTCAAAAGTTAAACCACTTTTGTATTAAGCACCTCATTCATCTTAACCTAGTAGTGCAAGGAGTTTTCCAAAACACCTGATTTGTTTGGACAAATAAGCCTTGGACAAGCTTTTGTGTTTGAGGGGGCCACAGGTAGCAGGGCCACAGATGAAGGAAATGTACAACTCCTCTTCAATAAATTCCTAGAAGAGTTTTCCTAAGGTGTGAGCATTCCCATTTCACCTGTATCCAGAACAAACTACTGGCTGCAGTCCCAGGTGTAACATAGGTGAGCAAAGACCGGTTTTAACAAGGAACTCTTCCTTATGTTAGAAAGGACAGAATAAGGACAACAGTTAATGACAGGTGCTTGTGACGCCTCTGGAATGCAACCCGGCATGGCCCACAGACTCTGTCATCAATTGACATTCAAGTGCTTGACAATGGAGAGCAATAAAGGCTGTTAAGGGGACAGCTGAAGTACAGAGAAAGATTATTTCCTAAAGGTTATTCCACAAATAAAACCAGGCTTGGCATGGGGGTATAAGACCAGTGCTTTTTCCACTAGACTACAACTCCCCCATCATGAGAAATTCATTGCATAGGAGAGCATCATTTGCTCTTCTGTCCATCAGCTCTTGCCTAAGAGAAAGGGTGTGCCACTAGACAACATGCACCTTGGCATGGGGGAAGCAAGTTCTCATCTAAAAAAGCTCCTTGTTGTCCTAACACCATGGCCCATATCCAATCCTGGCTAGCTGGAAAAGTCATCTGGGACAAACACACATGTGTGGAATCATTTTAGTTTAAGAATCAGCAAAAGTCAACCTTTTTACAAAACCTTACCAATGCATCAGCCTATGCAATACTGATATGTTGAATGTGAGATGCAGTTCTGATTACGCTCAGTTTAAAGACAATCAAGCCAAGCTGGAAAAGGTGTGGAGAAGGATGTTTAATGGGACCAAGATTTCCCAAGTCCAAAACTCTTCAGCTTAGAAATGCATGACTAGAGGGGAGAGAGAATAGGAGTCTAAGAGAATAACACTGAGTGACAGAAGCTGGTGAAATGAGCCTGGCTGTTTCTTAAAACAAAAAAAAAAAAAACCCCAAAACCCAAAATGATTTCCTCGTTATGTTTTCTGTTTTCAAGCTGACCACAGCAGAAAATATTAAACCCTCAATTCCGAGAAGCCAAATAGTGTTTTGATTTCTAGGTTATTATTCAGTCCGTTATGTTGAAATATTAAAAGCCATGAAGGAAAAAAAATAATTTGACTCAGACCAAAATATAGAGATGGTCATTAGTAAACATCATACCTTGGCATTCCCAGCTCCAGCAAGCTGCCAGATCTCTATGACTCAGATTTTTGTTCATTGCTAACTTCAGGTTCTAGGCTGACAACACTTGACAAGCTTTGGAAGTTTCTCATCCTTGACTGTTATCCACAGAAAAGTAAAAATCACACCTACAAGAGTCCTTAAATGTAAAAGAGAAAAGCTTTTAAGACACACCTAAGTCCAACCATGAAGGGTCCCTTCTGTGTCACTGCCCAGCCTACCTGACATCAGCTGCTGCTTCAGTCTGAGCCCCTGGCATGAGAAATGGAGCGAGAGCTGTTCCATGGGTGACAGCTGTGCTGGGTCCACTGCTGTGACACATCTTCTGATCTGCTAGGGAAAAACAGACCAGGAAGACACAGTAACCACACAAACTGAGGCTTGAGGAAGACCGAAGGAAAAGCAGGATGCCAGCAACAATCTTTTCTCTAGTGCAGGCTCCATCTGACTTCCTGTCTGGAAGCCCAATCCTCTGAATCGTCTACCTGAAGGCCCATTTATGAGTTATGTACACAAATGGCAGGAACCTGCTTCACCTTGTGCTGGTGGGACATGGAGGGATAAAAAAAACTAGGATAAAGGAGAGAGGGAGGAGGAAATGGTTACTGGACATGGAAATGGTGTTTTCATTTACCACTGATTTTAAGTGACACAGCTGAACTTCACCTGTGTTCAGGAAAAAAGTATTATTTTCCAATTTCTCTGTCTTGCACATCTTCAAGTTACGACAGATAAACTATTTCTGTGCACAACTGAAAAAGATTTTTTATGTTAGTGCTTTGAATAAAAAGCCTGAAGCTTAGAGAGTTTTGCCTAAATGCATTTTCTACCTAAAAATGACATTTTGAAATAATTACAGTGTTTAAACATAACCTAGAATTTTTAATTAAGCACTAACATTGTAAAGAATGAAAACCACCGGATGAAGGAGTCACCGAGGAATTGGTAATGGAGTTTTTTGATAGCTGTCCAAGTGAACTGTTATGAATTGATCCTGTAGACTTGGCTTCCCTGCAAATCAGCTCACCACAAAAGTTATTCAGTGCAGCTCAGCTGCTCTTTGCAAACCAATTAAGTATGAATGCTACAGGAAAGGAAATTTGGGTATGAAAACACGATTGTTTCCTGTTGCTTTAAATCACGTTGCTTTATATCAGTCCTCATTATTTATTCTTACCTTTTCGCCTTTAACACAAAGTATCATTGAGGACCTTTTCTTATAATTTCCATGTAAAAACAAAGAGTGTATTTTCCAAAAGATGCTATTATGAATTTTTTTTTTTTAATTTAGAGGCAAAATACATACCACAGCAATCAGACACTTGGCATTTAATATTTGACAAAATTAGAGACCTTCAGAGAACCATCTGCCAGATTTCAAGATTTCATTTGAGAAGGGCATATCCATCTTTACTTAGCTTTATACAACTCTGCTAACTCCAGAGATTACCCTGCCTCATCACATGAGCTTCTATGGAAGAGCACTGCAGAAATCTTATAACACATTTTTTCTTGCCATCTCTCAAGATTTCACAGAGCCCTAGACTGGAACTCTTTTCCATTTTAATATGGTTCACTGGAAATATTGTTATAGACACAAGCTAAAAGCCTGAAACACTACAGGCAACCAGATACCTAAGAAATGTTTTAGGAGAATGTGTTTCACCTGCTCCTGAGCCACTTAAGTTTTTCCCAGCGTTAAGTAGCTGCTCATCTTCTCAAGTGCTCTTAGTGTGCTTGGAAAGAGCTGTCAGTTTCTCTCTCAGACACCTCTTTGTTGACTGTTTACTGGAAGAAATAGCTCTGGAGGGAACCTCACATGTGTCATTTGTCAGTTCTGTTTTGTTCTTATTTAAAGGCATGACTCATTGAGCTGAGGTATACAGCATAAATAAACAGCAGGTCAGACAGCAACTGCTAGGTTGGCCTGGTATCCCTTTTTGTCCTCTGGTCCTGTCACTTAAATCCCAGAAATTTCACTTTCTTCTGACCAGAGTGCAGCTCTCAAACCCTCTGGGAATGACAAAGCCCTAACCATTTTCCAGAACCACAGTCCTCTGGGAATCTGGTATAAATAAGCAGCTGTTATTATTATTCCATTGCCCTGTCTCAGACCTCTCACAGGTAGCCCATGGTAGCCAGGCTGAGCCTTCCCTGTCACAGGGGCTGCCCCGAATGAGGGCTGGCACAGTGGCACCACAAGAAAAGATACCTGAAAAATGAATGAGCTCCTAAGAAACACTTCCAGGTAATTAAAACTATAATATTGTGATTACAGACAAGGCAAATACCCCTGAACAAAGAGATTCCTTAATGTTGTCACAGGCTGAGCCTGTTTCAAAAACTTGCTCTAGTTAGCTGGCATGTGGGAATTACTTTATATATTTTTTTTTAGGTAGATCCATTACGCACATGCCTTTTCCAAGTATTGAATTTAGTATATCCTCAAAAAATGTAATATTTTATGTTTAAAACATTTTCAGTGACTGCTTCTTTTGACTGAGCCTGAATTCAGTTGCAGTAGGAGCCAGTGGGTTCTTCTCTCTGTTGTGAAACAAGATAATACACCTCTGAAAATAGGCCCATGTTGTACAGCAGGGTAAAGGAAATTTCTTCCCACCATTCATCTGCTAGCCCTTATTAAAATACTTAGATTAGGACGTCGAGACTACAGTAAATGTCTGTCAATTTTGAACCCTATCATGGTAAACACAAGTGCCATCATCTACTAATGAAACTATGTTCTGGAGCAATGAAGTTTCCATTATACCAAACAAATGCATATTTATTAACTTTGACTCAAGTTTATGCATTATTCTGTTTAAAGAAAAAAAATTTATAATAATTGGTCAGAGGACCAAATCAGCTTTTTCATGTGTGTTAACCTCATACACTAAGCTTGCCCTTGGAAAATAATTATCCAGTTTCCTTTCAGCAAACCCATCTCACTGTGTGCCCAAATGGGATTTCATTTGGTCAGCCTAGATTATATAACTGGGTCTTTTCACTGATTTCTACATACCAAAAACTGCAGCTCAAGGAATATGGTTTGTTTCAAGGAGCTGTGGTAGCAGCTTTTCCCTAAATTAGCAAAGTTATTTCAGTCATCATGTTTGTTATCCAAGAATAATGATTAGAATCTGGTACCATTGCTCACAGTACACAGCCTGCACTTATGGCTGGTATACTTTCAGTAAATAGTTTGACAGCTGCAGCTATCTAACAATAAATATTCTTCCCAAGACTGAGAACTTCAGTACGTGTTCTTTTTCTCTTACAGTTCATTACTAATTTCTAATACAAGATTGATTGCATTCTCTCTTCAGGTTTTTACATACGGCTCTAGGTGACACATAGTGATAGGACTAATAATTTTAACAATATTTTCCAACCAGAGCTGGAAATGCCATCCAATTTCTTTTATAGGTTTTTTTTTTTAAATGAAAAAAAAAATAGCACTTGGAATCCAGTTTTGAATGGAATTTGCAGTGAAACTACAAGATATAACTCAAGTGGGTATGTTCCAGGTACCCTACTTTCAAATGCCATTTAACTATTGCAGCACTGGCTTATCTTTCAAGACCTTTTTCCACTAAAAACATCAGGAACAAATATATGC
The DNA here is from genome assembly GCA_013399225.1 of Rhipidura dahli. Lineage (NCBI taxonomy): Eukaryota > Metazoa > Chordata > Aves > Passeriformes > Rhipiduridae > Rhipidura > Rhipidura dahli. Next base: position 314,488 of record VXAC01000599.1, read on the forward strand.
ACAAGTTTCCAGTGCTTCTCAAAACCCTAAGTTACTATCCTTTAATTGGGGGATTCAGAGAGACGAGAAGCACTGACAGGCATTTCAGCTTAAAAATAACCCACAGCATTTTCATTTCATGTCTCAGAAAGATTTGGCAACAACTGTTGACATGCAATTCAAAGTAACTTAGTTTTCACCTTTCAGGGTGCAATTCAGGAAGCAATTGCTTTGGTGGCAAACCTGGCCTGAAAAGCTCTGGGTTTTGCCTCCTGTGCCCTGCCACAGTTTCCTTGTGTATTCGTGGATTTTAACCCTACCACTGAAACAGCAAGCCAAAGCACAGAGATTTAAATTAGGATGTAAATTATTACAGGAATATGTGGCTGATGCCATTACCTTATGAAATTACGAAATAATTTTTTTTAAGGTTAGGACCAAGATCTTAATCTGGCTTTGGAAGTTGGCCAAGACGTCTTGCAGGACTGTGAATGTAGCAGCAGTATATTCTTGGAAAACAAGTTTTGAAAGAGTCAGGCCATTTTGTTTGGTTTCTCTGGACAACAGGTACCATTTTCCTATAGACATCCAATGATACAACTGGAGGTGACCAGTATGTGGATGACCACTGCTAGGTCCAAACAGTGAGGACTTCTACAAAACAGAAGGATCAGGCTTTTTGAACACCTGTGGCTAGCAATAAATTCAACAGGAATTCCAGGAGTCTTCCAGTTACAACCAGCAATGCTTCAGCCACACTGGGAAATGAGAAAAAAAGGCCAAGAATTTACCTCCTCTGCTTCGAACCTCAACATTTGTATACATGCAGATGCCATTTCTGCCAGGAAGCTGGGAAAACTTGGTTTTGGTCATGAATCCCTTTTATTCCCATGATAACTTTCCTTCCAAACTTCAAATTATTATTTTTAGTAAGAAAAGGCAGCTCAGAATAAATTATAGAGGAGACATCTACAGAGCATTCATTTCAAGAGATAATCACCCTCATTTTGCCACCAGCAGCAACTTAATGAAAACAGCAGGTGTTTGGCAATGCCTTACAGGCTTCACATAGGCCTGGCCCAGGAGATGTCACCAATCCTGAGAATCACAGTAAGAGTCAAATCCTTGAGGCAATATTCCTTCCTTCTCTAACTTTTCAAACTTTTGCAAACAGCTAACAACAACAACAACAAAAAAAAAAAAAAAATCAATCAGAGTGATTTCTGCAGTCATTCCTAGGTTTGTTTTCAGCTGAAATTATTTCCCCAGGAAACAGCACGCACTTCTATGACTCCAATGGCAACTGGCTGCTGGAACCACTTCTAATTACTATCCTGTTGTTCACTGGAAGATTTCTTTCCACAGTGCCCTCACATTTTTACAGGTGGACCTTATCTAAACTTGTTCCCCTTAAAACTGGACATGTTTGGCAACAGAAAAGAGACAAGAGGAAATGACTGACCACATTTAAATCTTTCATCTCTCAACCCAGTGAAGGACAGTCCCTGTTTTTAAGCTGCTTAATTAACTTTGCTGCGTTCCCTCTGAGGGCAGTGTCCTCCCATTCCGGGACCTGAGTGGGACCTGAAAAGTCTGCATATAAAAATTAATATAAACACACATTGTCAGGCAGAGAGAAAAGCACATGGAAAATAAGGCATCCTCAATGCTTTGGAGAATTAGCACCACCGAGAGAGCTGAAGTCTGAGAACAGAGCAAGGGGAGAGAACAGTACCATGTTTACCATTACCATTTATTTTGAAAGCATTAACTCCACACATTTTCACTTGTCAATGCAATCAGTCACAGAGGAGCAAGAATAACCCTTACAGCACTATGTTTGCAAAACTGTAATCAAAGTTTCCAGTTTTCTCCTAGTTTACTGAGTCAAATAAGTTTTGAACTCTTAGGCTGGACTTAGGTAGTTTATTTTTCATATTTCTCCCCAAGGGAAACACCTCTCCTACAATGCACTAATACTTACATTGACAAACAGGGTTTTTCCTAGACTTGAAATGTCACAGGACTTATTTTACAGAGTGAGGCTAACTTCTCAGAAGAAGGGTTTCTCTTGAATGGCTACAAGTGATTCCCTTCCTGATTCATTTCCTCCTTTAACTCTGCACAGTGGCAGGTTATAGAGCCCTCTTAAAGCTGTTGGTGAGATCACAGTGATCTAACTCACCCAGGGGCTGCAATGGTGCAGGAAAGGCTGCTGAGCTCAGACACCTGCCCTCTGGCACAGCAGTGAGTGAAGACTGTTCCCAAATGGAAATGTGACCACCCATACTTGTGACGACATTTCTTTCTGATCCTGTCCACAAAGAGGGCACTGCTTTTATTCTAATGCTCTGGGTCAGTGAACACAGGGTGAAGGACAGCAGAGTAAGTACTGTTTGCTGTCACACAGCTGTGACAAACTGCAGAACTGCTGACTCCTGCAGTGATGCTCACTTCCTTCCATAAGCTCACTGCTTTCAGGAAAGACTCCTTTTTCCCTGAAACATGCTTTTATTTTAACACCGGGCTCCATTAATTTTGAACTAGGCACCATGCTCCCCACTGCTGAGTTGAAGAATCGCTGCTTTTATTTCTGCCTGAGGTTTGTGGCTGCTGACAGACTCTTCATCAGGTATTTCTTGACATTTCAGTCATAAGAAGGCATAATCATTTCTTGTTTGTTAAAAGCATATATTGCCATGGCAACCTAGCATCACTTTTTCTTAAGAAAACAAACCAAAAAAACCCCAAAACCACCTCTGCATATTTGAAGTTAATCCTCAATAAAGGATTAGGAAATACTTAAATTGCTGGAAATACTATTTTTTTTTCAAATTTTCTTGTAACTGAGCACTTCTACAAAAGTCTGTATCAAAACGACCCTCTGATGGCAGCAGCAGTTTTGATGGTATCTTTGTGCTGTCACCCACAACTCAAATCAACCTATAAAAAGGAGTGACCCCTCTCTAACAGGCACACTAGGAGATTATCTTGGCATTCAACAGCTTCTTCATCTGCAAGGGCAGGTGTTATTTTCCTCCAGGAAGGATTTAAAGAAGTTGAATGGCAATGAACTGTGAAAACATTTTGCTTTTTCAGTTGTTACATAGAAATGCATCAACACTGTTGCTTCGCCCTGTTTGGTACAACCAAACACTTCCTTGGCTTAGGGACTTTACAGCAGCACCAGGATCCAGACAGTAATGCTGCCTGGGGAGGGCACTCCCTTTCCAGCTCAGAGAGCCCGCAATACCCACATCTCACCTGCTCTTGGACATTTTTTTATTAAGCACCACAGGGGCTTTTATAGATGTGACCTAGAGGCCATCTTGTCTAATTAGTAATGCAGGGGCTCACCAATACTTTTACTTCCAGCTACAAGTTGCCAAAAAACACAGGAGGACACTACTTCCACACATGCTGCAGATCATAACACCCCTGCTTTGTCTCTTGACAGCAGTCACAAGAAAAAAAAACACTGGAGACAATCCAAGATTGCCAGCTGGTCAGATACTGCTTTGCCATTAGTTTCAAGGTCTTGAACAGTATTTTCATCCCCAGAAAGGACCCTTCAGATCAAGCCCAACCCCTAACCCAGGCTACCGCTAAACCATGTCCCTGTGTGGCACTACCACACATCTTCCAAATGCCTCCAGGGATGGTGACTCCATCGCTTCCATGGACAGCCTGTGCCAGGGCTTGACAACCCTTTGGGTGAAGAAATTTCTTCTAATATCCAACCTGAACCTCCTCTGATGCACCTTGAGGCCATTTCCTCTTGTCCTGTGTTACTTGTTACCTGGGAGAAGGGACTGACCCCCAGCTGGCTACAAGCTCCTTTCAGGCAGTTGTGGAGAGCAATAAGGTCCCCCAAACCAAGCCTCCTCCAGATTAAACATCCCCAGTTTCTTCAGCTATTCCTCAGATCCTTCACTAGCTCCACTGCTCTCCTTTGGATGCAGAGAAAAGGACCAGAAGAAAAGGAAATGGGAAAGAAATAGTTACTGAGTCATTCATCTCTGTCGCACAAAAATCAAAGTTTCCATTAAATCAAGGGGAGAAAAAAAAAAATCACTTGTTCCTTAAATTGAAAGGTTAGTTAAGAATTTAATTTCATTTAAAAGTTTTAATTTTAAGAGGGAATGTTAGCTCTGCTCTTGGAGGCCATTATTCTTACAGATTAGAATTACATTTTACTGATGGGTGTTCAATACAGCCCACCTACTCCCTTAGTTCTTCCAAAATTTCAGCTACAGCTATTCACATTACCATAAAGGAGAGGCACAGAATTATCAAGATATACAAAAGAATTACCAGCCACTAAAAATAATTAGATCCAACATCAAATGCAGCTCCAGAAAAGCTTACTGATTCTTAATTGCTTTCCTCCACTAGTGGCCGCCTGCGCTGTGCAGCTCGCACTCATTAGCCAGGGGCATTTCTGTCACCTCATGGGGTGCCATCGTGGGAGCAGCGCAGCGCTGGCTCCCCAGAGCTGCGGCAGCTCCAGCTGAGGTGCGGATCGCTCACTTCACAGGGATTATCCAACGCAATTGGCTCGGAGTGCTCAGCCGCCACACCGCGGCGGGGGACGGCTCGCAGGCAGTGCAGCAGCAGCACCGCCCACTGCATAGACCACAGGGGGCTGGAGGCTCCTCAGGTGGGCTTCAGGCTATGGAGAAGTGTCCCTGGAGAAAGATAAGGGCATAAACTGCCTTTGGAAAAAAGGTGGTGTTCTTTTCATTTCAGTTTTTTTTTTCCCTGTTCCACTTTTCTAGTCGTATCCTCTCACAAAATCTAAGGGAAAAAACCCAACTCCCCTCTAGTTTCCCTCGGACTCACCTACACAAAACCTAGAGAATTTAATCTAAAGTGCTGCAGCTATCAGGAGGCTCCTGTTTCCCAGACAGGGACATGACAATTATTCCTGAGGTGGCAGTAGTAGTAGAGAAGTGATTGAGTGACATAAGCCGGCAGTTCCAGCAGGAGAGCGGCTCCCCAGGCTTCAGAGAAAGGTGGAAATCTGACAGAACCCTGTGGGGCAAATTCATTTCCAGCTCATATCAAAGAAGGTGCTCAAAGCTGAGCATATACATGGAGGCAAGAATGCCAGGGAAAGACCAGAAAAAGAATCCTTTGTGCTACCTCCAAGGTCCGGCCCCCTGGAGTCTTGTGCCTCACCTCCAGCTAAATTCAGCCCCAGTGTGCCAGAGGAAGACAGCAAAATGGATCCTGTACCAGTCACAGCCAAGGAATGAAGCGTTCCTGGCCATGACAGGAGAGCCACCACAGAATTTTAGTCACTGTGGGTCTGTGTTAAGACATAGGGAAAGCAAGGGAAGCAACTCCAAAATTACCTCGTGTAATCACCATTTTATGTTGCTGAACATAAGAGCTTGATTCAAATAATGAATTCCAGTTTTAGTTTGCATCTGCGTTTTTTAGCAATTTGTTGTTTCCAATTTTCTCAGAAACCATTGGAATTTGCAAGTAAAACAGGATCATAAACATTGTATTGAAAACAGTGCTACTGTTCTCAAAACAAGAGGACAGCTTTACATATATCCACATTAAAATAGCAGCCATGGAGCTCAATACATGTTTACTGCATGATCGGATGATATGTTATTCAAAAAGTGCAGGTTATGTGCCAATTCCCATTGAAATCATACTGTCATAGCATTTAGTATTTATTAATTTAACCAGCACTACTTTATGACTGTTCTGCAGAGTTCCTCAGAGGCATCACAAGCACACACGAATCCCTCAAGGCATCATTTTCTATTTTCCCTGTCACACTCAGGACCTGCCTTTTCCTGGCCAGGCACAGGTGTGCCCTGTATAGGGGGCTGCTTACATGATTCCCTGGCAACCTCTTCTTGAAATTTCCTTCCTTGCTCTTGCTTCTAAATGAGCACAGGCTTTGTGCATCTCATTCCCAGCCTTCAGCAGCTACAAGGTCACCCAGATTATCTTCTTTTCCTTTCCTGGGGGCTGAGGTAATTCAGTTACCTTGGGCTCACCTTCTCCCATGAACACACATGGTGTGTAACACACGCCCTCTGCTCCCTCAATTTACATCCAGAGTACAAGGTCTCTACGTCTAAGAAAACATCTTAGAAATGTCATGCATTCTAAAAAAATGGCTTATACATTTTTCATCTTTCCATACTTTAAAACAGACCTCCATCCATACTCCAGTTCATGTAAACAACCCATGGATATCCTGCTTGCATATAAACTAGGAATTCCACTGAATTCTCAGGGAAGCTAACAGAAAAACAACTGTTCAAATTTAAATTATATTTAACTTGAAAGTGCTTACTTCTGGTTTTCGCTAGGATAAATTTCCTCGTATCATTACTTTTAAGAACGTAAATTATGTTTCTTTTCTGCTGATCATCTTCATTTTTCTTTATAGTAATAAAACATTAAATTTTCACACATCTACGATTTCTGAAACTTCTCTGCCTTTGGAATCTACATAAAGAAACTCACCCTCTACTCTTTTTGAAAGAACATTGTTTGTAAAACATAACCAGTTCCCAGCCTCAAAAGCAGCATCCCTCTCCACCCGCTAATGGATGAGGACCATATCAACACACGATGCCCGTGAGTTGCTTGGCTTCAGCAAAGACAACACCACGCTCATCACACCAGCCTCTGGCCAGAGTCGACCAGAAAGGCTCAACACCTGTTCCTGGCCAACTTCAGAAATTAGAGGCTTGAGTGAAATTCTTCTCTTTTCATCTGCTGGGCTAAACCAGTGTTTTCACTGGCTCCGGCTGGCAGAGTTTATTTATTGGTACATTGTCTTTGCACTGCTGGGCAGCAATTGCAAATCTAATTATTGCTGAAGTGGCTCTTGGGGCTCATGCACAGGTGTTTTGCTTAATATTAAATCTAAATAAAAAACTCACTAGCACAGACCTGTTCATAACAATTTGTGACATGAATGCTCTCGAGGAGAAAAGGCACAGCTACCAGCCCCCTCTCCTCTCCAGCCCCTTGTTATTTAATTCTTCAGGCAGCAGCACTGTGCAAATCAGCAATCATCATCTCACCATTTCCAGGTAACAGTTTTCAGAGTCACCAAGCAAACTTGCTCCAGTGGGGCTTTCCCTCTCTAGCACTGCTGACAACGAAAACCTAATTGATTTGTGAAGCTTTATCTCAATGGGACAGCTTAGTTCATTTTCCTCAAGCCGTGTTCTCAGTAACATCTATATCGTCCCACAGATGCAACTGTCAAGAATAAGAAATAATTCCATTCAGGAAGCCTGAGAAGGAATTGAAAATAAGCCAAAATGCTTCAAAAAGCAATTTAAAATGTGTTTGCTACTTTACAAGGCACACCTTTTTTTACAGTAAATACATAAAGGCACAAATACACACAACAGAAAATGCCCTTTTTAGTGCAGTGTTTCTCAATAACACCAGCATTTGTTTTAGTCTTGAAACAAACAAATAAAAATAAGTGCTGGAGTTTTCAGAGCTTGACTCCAAAACTGTGGTGCAAAGTGCCACAGCTGTGACCAATAAAAATATACTCTAGAAGGTGTTAACACTCACTGTTCTTCATCCCGTGCTTCAAGATTCACTATTAAATCTCCGTGTGGATTAGACAGGTCTTAAATGAATGATTAGCTCATTTATTAACAGCTGTGCTTCTCACAGTAATTTATATTACCTGATTGGAAAGTTATGCTTAGAGAGTTTTTAAATTAGATTTTCAAGCTTTTGCTATTTCAGGGGAACACAAATGTAGAAGACCGGCGAAGAATAAAAGTATGTAACAGTTTCTTTTGCTGACTTTAAAGAGGTTTTTGCTTAAATTTTAGCTTCTTCAGAGTCCTAGTTGTCTTTTACATATTTTTGATCAGACAGTGATACTCCCCTTCTAGCCCCATTCCTGACTGCTTTGCCAGAGGAACAGGAATAACCCTCCAAAGAGCCTCCTATTGCTGCCTTTTACAAGGTAATGAAAAGAAATGCCCACAACTGCTTTTGCCACTTTTTCAGTCTAACAGGGAAGAAAAACAAATTTCAAACTATTTGGCCAGGGATCACCCATCTACCACAGGTTTTTGACTGATTCAATCATATTCATTCAACCAAAACCTAAGGTTCACTTAGATTAAGACGTCAAGACTACAGTAAATATCTGTCAATTTTGAAGCCTATCATGTGGTAAATACAAGTGCTTTTCCATCATGGAACAGTTCTTCAGCCTTTCCCTGAAATAAAATAAACTTGACCAATAATTTGCAAAAATGGCAATTTCATTTTTTAACCAGTGAACAGGCAGAAGAGACATGTACTTCAGTCTGTAGGTGAATTTATTATCAAGAAAAGAAGGCGTCTATTCCTTCTTTCATGGAATGAGCTTCTCCTGAAATAAGTACCAACCCAAATCCTTTAGATATTTTTGTTCTAGAACAATATTTAAAATCAAAAACTGGCAGGGAAAGGGGAGGAACTTTAACTGTCCCACATCACAGCTTAGTTTTGATTCTCAATACACTCAGAATGTTAAAAAAAATAACATTTGAAAGATCCATTTTAAAAAGAGAAAAATGGAGAAAAGATACTGAGAACATCCTGTAAATATCACTGGTGCTTAAGCTGTCTATTTTTAGGGATTGCTGCAATTGGTTTAGCTTTTTTTTTAAAATAATGAATCAACAAAACAATGAGTAAGAAATAAGAGTACAGATTAGAATAGCAGTTGTAAGAGTCAGTATGTTTTCCATGATGATAAAAGCTACAGAAATGCCTTATTTTAGCTCTTGCTGATTAATTATCAAATACGACATTCTAATTCAGTTAGAAAATTGCTACATTTATCATAATTCTTTCAAGTAGTGTCAGTCACATTTGTACTGCTGTTGAACCATGGATATTTCTGTTTAATTACTGTGGCTAGAAAAATGTGTGTGGGCTATAACTGCAGTTCAGCTAGAGAGAAAACTGTGTTTCAGCAGAGAAAGTCATCTTAGTAGTAATACTTTCTTCCTCAGACTTGAGTGCATAATCCTGAGTGTCAACATAAAATGGAAAATACTTGGAGAAGATACAGTGATCAGCCTGAAAGCATAACTGGCAGTACAAACCCACTGTGAAGATCACAATTTTTTCCAGAAAAATGTGCAAAGTCAACAAATTTGTAATGCCAACCTGGGCAGGAGGTAATGGTCATTTTGGTTTTTTGAATGTTTAAAGAAGGTATAATCGAACTTGTTCTAAATCTTCTGGGGGAAATTGGAAATCCATGTCCCATCTCAAAAAAAATGTACGCAGAAAAATGACTGCTGACAAGCCCAGATGCTTATTTGAAATCACTCAATTGCCTCAGCTTGTAATGTTTGAGTAGAGGCTTCTTGACAGCTTCACATTCATTATTTCAGAGCCTTTCACTTCTGAGCTAAAAGTATCTGGAAAAATAGCCTTTCATGATATTGCACTCCATCCACTTAGTCCAGCTTTGATAACAGCAGATTGGTAGACAGAGAAAGTAGTTTTCTGCATGTTTTAGAACTTCAGAAGAAATTTCAACTAAATTTCATTCTAAAAATGAGTAAAAAATTCAAGTTGTGCCTAGAGTGAGAGACTCATTTTCAGTGTCAGCTAGCTTGGTTTTCAAGCTAGAGTCTCACACTCTTCCTGAACCATTTCCTTTGTAAAACCCTCACCTTTTTAAGAAACAGATTTTAAATGAGCTTCTCTGAGTACTAAGAAGGGGATGTTAGTCAGTCTCTGTGAGAAACCATGAAAGAAAAGCTAAAAAGATTCTACAGAGCACTGGGGGAGAAGGGCATCCCATGTACTGCTTAGAGCCATGGCATTGCCAGGAGAATGAATGAGCTTCACACCAGTCTAAGGAAACACAGCCTGACAAGGTAATTGAAAAGCATGAGAGTGAACATGGAAGGTGTCCTCATATGTGGCAATTCAACTCACCTTCTGACGTGATTTCATTAGGGATTTAAAGATTAAGGTTTTACTTCAGCACAACTGAGGGTGGTTTTGGCACCAAGAACTTGGAGCAATTTTACCACTGACCTGCAGAAGAACAACAAAGTGAATCTTGTCATCTTCAGCTTATTCCTGTCCCGGGGTAACTGACCTGCTCACCTATTCCAAACCATTTATATTTAATTATGGAGGACTCCTGGTCCAAACCAATTTAGGATTAAAAAACAATCTAATGTGGAGTAGTGTACTCCACACAAGCAATGCAGAACTGCTCCTTATCTTTGGGCCAACTGCAGAGTGAAAGGCAGCCTGAATTTCCCATTTCCCTCCCACTGAGCTCTGAAGCCCATACTCCTGCGGCTCTGCTTTTAAAATCCTGTTTCTTTGTGCTTTTATGAATTTAGAATGCAGGTAGTTATCAAAATATGAAAAATTTTATTCTTTACCACATAAAATAGATCAGAAGAGCAAAACATTAGCAACTCATTCAAGTATTTCAGTGAATAGCTCATCCAACAATGATTTTTATGCATTTCATAGCCACCTACCCATTTCATAATAAATTCTCAATGTAAAATTTGATTGACAGTTCTTACAGAGCCCTTAAAGAGGTCAGAGTTTTTACTGAAGAATTAGAAATATTGTTCAGTTGATATAAAAAGGTAACAAAAGAAAATCTCTAATACCAAAAGCCTGAAGAACTAGACTCTTTATCAGTTAAATGGAAAGCATAGCCTAACAGATTCTTTTATTCCATGAAACAGTCGTGTTTAGTTTATCTTCCTGCCAGAAAGAACCTTTCAAAAGGTACTCACCTAACAAAAGAGTAAATCCAGCTTGCCTAATAGGTAGGTAGGTACAGAGGAAATAGCCAGCATTTTTGGAAGGCGTAAAAACTGAAAACCAGCAGTAGCCATCACACTTGATTTAAGGGAGCTTCAGCTCTCTGGGAGCACACAGCCTTCACATCTGAAGCAGACCTGCAAGCACACACCAGCACAGAGCAGCAGGATGCAAACTCCACCACAGCCTGTTTAGATTTTACTTCTCAAAAAAGTTTTTAATAACTCACTGACTTCCTTTCATTTTGGTTTATGAGATGAATGAGAAAGACCATTTGAGATGCATGGTTGCTGACATCACAAGCAACTCAGCAGTTGCAGATTCTTCATTTGCAAGGAGGTCAAACTGCCAAACGCAAGGAGCTAGAAAAAGCAGCAGGTTTTTTTTTTGNGATTTGCTATCAAGAGCTGATAAATTCTGCCACATACATGCAGCATCACCCAGTCTCCTCATGCCCCTCTTCACCACCACTGCCTAACACATGGAAGCTGCACAGGCAGTAAGAAAGTTCCCAGAGTTCATGGACAAACCACGAGCTTGCAAAGGATTCCTTTTCTGTGGCCTGGGGCATAACTAGCTGTACATACTGTTCTTGACATGAATTCCTGCACCCTATTCTTAAAGGCTTCAGAGCCTGACAGATTTCAGTCTTTCTAATCCTAGCTAACATTTCTGAATCTTTACCTTTGAGAAGTCCAAGAAAGCACCCTCTAATTTCCTGCAATTTCAGCCTGTTCGTTCTTGCTTTACTAAGAGTAGCCCGACAGAACAAGCCATTCCCTTCCACACTGCAGCAGCCTGAAATTATGGGCAAAGGACGGATCCTCTAAATCCTCTCTTCTTCAAGCTGAAGAACATCAATTTGATTAATCTGTGTCACAGGTCATGTTTTCACAGTTGCAACAACTACACAGTCCTCAAGTGGTGCACAGCTTGCTTGGATTTTGGTACCCAAATGCTCTAGGATTTGGTACCTGATCCTCTAGGACAAGCCCTAATTAAGCAGAACGACTCACTCATCTACCACCCAGGCTAAGAATCTCACGTACATGTCCCAATAGCATTTTTCTTTTTACAGTGTTCCCTGGAAATTGTAATCCATTTCTGTGCAAACACTCCCCATGCCATTGCTGTTCCTAAGCACTGTGCTTGGAATTTGTACTGTTGATGAATTTTTATTCTTTTCAAACTCCACCTTCTGTTTGAAAAGATCATTTCAAACAAATCCTGAGCTTTTTATTCTCCCACACACTCATGGTGCCTAGTGTGCTTGGAGGATTTGAATAATACAATCTCCAGTTCCTTGTCCTAATCATTAATAAAAGTCAGACATGTGATACCAAGGAACATATGGATTCAAAACACGCCCCTAGGCATAATCAGATAGCAAAATTGGAATGCATATTAAGGCTTTGTTTTGTACATTATTACTCAACAGCACTGAGATTTTAACTCCTCCACAACTAAACCAACATTGAATTATGAGCACTTCTCTCTCTACTGTTTCATAATTTCAACTTCTGTGCTCTTTTTAATTTCATTTAGTGAGCTGCGCCTTACTCTATAACTCCCTACCTCAAAACATGCATCACTGATACAATGCAGTTACAATAATAATTGTTGAAAGATAAAGATAGTTTGAGAAACTAGCTTCTCACTGACAATGAAGGCTGTTGTTTAAGAGTAAGAAAAGCATCTCACAAAGATGCTTCTCATCTCAGAGAAAACTTAGCTTTTATTTCCCCTAAAAACAGATTGTCAAGAATCTTTATATTCCTCTAAGCCTCTCTCAAAGTGATCTCACAGATGTTCAGAAATTATTTGAAACTAACAGTGACAAAGTGGAGAAAGCTTTTGCTCTTTGAAGTGATTTTTAAGTGGCAGTTAACTCTCATAATCTCTGTGCACAGCCAGAAGCAGGTGCAGGCATGGCCCAGAATAATTTAAGCACTTGCTGTACTCACAGATACTGAGTTGTATCCAGCCTAGAGAATCCTGCAAAATAAATTAAGGAATAGCAGGTTTCTCTCAGGAGCCTGAAGCAGAGGAGAACATTTCCTGGATGTTACAGCCTGGCTGCTCTCCTGCCAGTGGCACTGGGGAAAAGGGCTGACATGGCTGTGTGAGCCCCACACCACCTGGGAAGCCCACCCATAAAAGGTGGGGCCTCAGAGCACCACTTCCAACCTTTTAGGGCATTGATATCACCAAGGCAATAATAAAGATCCTTCACAAAATTCAGAATCAAATCAGATACGTCCACAGTTTTATCTCTCACCCCTCTGCCTTCTGTTGTGAGGAGCAGCAGCTGTCTAAAGCACCACTTGGCAGCACTGTCCAGCAGTGGACAGGCAGCACAATTTCCCATCTGACTGGGAACAAGTCAGCTGTTCACACAAATCAACCAACCAGACAGAAACCTGTTGCCAGCCCTTTCTTTGTGGCCAAACAGGGAATCACAAATCAGGCCAACGAGCTGCTGCTGGAGAAACACCCCTGGCAGCCCTGGGGCCAAGCGGAGTACGAGCCCAGCTGTTGGCTGTGCAAGAAGGGAGCCCACTCCCCGAGCTTCTCAGGAGGAAAACCAAAGCAAGACTGTATGGTTAAGCCATTTTATTGGGAGAGGAAAAGGTGGGGTGCATGGGAAAATCGCAGTGGGATAAACCACATTTCTACCACAGATGCCAAACATGTACCATAACAACCTATAAGGTTAAACAGAAAAAACATCTGAAAGCCAAGTACCAGAGCTCTCATCTCACTGCGAAATGTCTGAGAAACTGTGAAGCCCAAATAAAGGGTCAGACTCAGCATCTCAAGTCTGCTGGATGCTCTGAGAATTGTACCCTAATACAGGCTGTACACTGTGTCAAACACAGCTCTCAACACACTCCATCAAAGTGAACATTGCTAATGCTACCAAAGGGTCACCCAGTGATGAGGTTTGTAACATCTTAAAGCACAATAAGGGAGCTAACAGTAAATATAGCACCAATTTCTTTTTTCTCAAAGGGAAGAGATGTTCATTTAAAGTAAGAGAGAGAGACAGGGATGTATGTAAATGTATGGAGACTGAAAAAAACTGGAGGTCAGAGACTCATATTTGCCTAGATCCCACTCAAACGTGCTAATTAGTGTGGTGCAAGACACACGAGACCCAAGGACAAGGAGAAAGGTCCCTAAAAGTGCCCAAAACAGCTGGAGTGTCTGTGAAAGGTGTGCTGACAGGGGCATGGTGCTATCAGGAAGGAGACTACCTGACTGTAAAAATTTATCTATTGCCTATATACCCAGAAATGCCCCATAATGATGAAGGGAAGGAATTAAATCCTCCAGCTCACTATGTACTGCTGGGTTTCCTTCCTTTCCTCCCACAGACTGCAGACTAACAACTTCTTCAGTTCAAAAGACTTTTTGTCCCTAGATTTGAAGTGCACACAGGTGAAGAAAAGCAACTAAATTCAACCATTGTGCCTTGGATATTTTTTTCCTCTAAATATTATTTGGCTGCTGGTCTGTACAATTGAGTCAGTGTCAGTAAATGTTGTAGAGGCTGACTCACAGGGATCAGTCAGTACCAAGCAGTTTCTGTTTGAGGGGAACATTTGGTAAAATCTCATCTTTTATTTGTTGCCTTTTCCCAAACTAAATATAATGTTACAAATAATGCTAACTGTTATTCAAATGCCTTTACTTTATACCAAGATATAAGTTGTTTCAGACATTTTCAAATCATTAAAATACACAAAGAGGTTGCCTCTGATCTGCTGTTTTGGCTACTAAACACCTGCCATTAACTTAACTACCATTCACTTTACAAAGCTACACAACAAAGTATATTCATTTCTATGCCCTCCAAAAATCAACTTTCACAGCCACTGCAACAGAAAAACTTCCTTGGGATGTAGCCAAAACAAGCAAAGCAAAAAAACCAAATGGTTTGTAAAACCATTCTGTAATCCTGGCTTACTTGCATTTGAGCTGTGCAGTCATTGACAGACTGCTAATAACAACTAAAAGGTCCAAATCAGGGCCCATTTTTTCATAACTGTCAGCACATTTGCCTGCTGTTACTTCTCTCCTAAGAACTTTTTCTGCCCCATGCTTATCCCCCTAAACCATATGTCATGATCAGAAACAATACCTTACAACTCCAGGGTAAGCAAAGGTAAAAGACTTTGAGTCAATACAGAAGCCAAAGTTTTTGATGGCTGACACGTCTGGAACCCCCAGAAGTCCAAGCTCAGCTTTACAACTGCTTTCTTTTCCAGCCGGTACTACATCTTGCTCCTTTGGGCACACAGAGCACAGAACACCAATCACTTACAGTTTCATTCAACCATCTCTCATTTGCATAACCTGCATTTATTAATCCTACGGATGTTGGTTTTCCTCCATCTGGAGGCCCAGCAGATTTAGCAAGTCACCAGCAAACCGGCAGGTGCTTTCCTGGGGCTGTGACCAGAGCTGCAGAGGCCCCCTTAGTTAAAGAAACAGTGACAAAACCCAAGCACATGCTGGCTGGTCAGCTGGAAGCAGTAGTCAGACTGAGCCTGTTCTCAGGCATTAAACCCATTCCTCCTGTTGTCTCAGCACCTTCCCCATACCCAGGGCTCCTTTGTACCCTTCTGAGTCTCGAACATTTTGAAAGAAACTAAAGGAAAACTCAGTGCAAATCTTTGCTCCTCACAGCCAAACACCCTACCCTCTCTTTTTTGGATCAGTTGACCCACTTATTGTTAGAATGAAGTTTTGAAGTGACATGCCACATCTCACACCAAAAACGCAGTTTGATTCCCAAACAACTTGATCCAAGCACCTTCACTTTAGATGCTCTTGTGTGATTATATGAGATGCTTTTTCCAAGAGACAGTAAAAGTGAAGCTAAAGAGCAAAAATACTTCATTTTTTCCCTTCTTTCTCAACTTTTACCCAGACTTACAAAAAAACAAAGTGCAGAATTTGGCTGATGCTATATCTGAGGAAACAGAACCCAGGCCAACATCACAGCTCTACCAACTATAACAGGTTCATAAAGAGTTCATGGAAAGCAACAGCAATATTGCAGTCTGTGTCGGGGTAGAAAGGTCTCTGAGCTGGCTTCAGCCTGATAACCAGAAGCAGATTGACTGCAGCAGTAAAACAGCCAAACAGATCAACCTGCACTGAGGCCACACTGCCTGCCCATGTGAAGGGGCTTCAGCACCTGCTGAGGTGCCAGCAAGCTGCTACAGCAGTAACCCAAATTTTTCTCTGTTTTTCTGGCTCATTATGAAAGGAAGACCATCTATTTTAATTATAGTTTTAGAAGGCATGCCCTTTTGCAGGGCAGTGCTCTGAAATTGTTATGCACACAGTTTTCATCCATTTCAGAGTTGATTCATCTAGCCCTGATCTAACAGAAGACAGCTGATGCTTGCGAAAGAATAGCCTAGGTATCCATCATCTGAAGTGTTTCCTCTGAAGCATCTCATTTGGCATTATTTTTCCTTGTTTACTTTTTTCTCCCTCCATGTAATCACAGACTTCAGTGTAATCACTCAGACTGTTATCAGCTCAAGATGCTTTACCTTTTAAGTTGTAAAATGGAGCTTCACTTCTTTCACACTCAGCACACTGTTCTTCTGGAGTTACTTCTTTCTCCCACAAGCAGAAAACTGTTTGGAATGAGAAAGGGTCATTACAGTATTTCCAAAGGAAAAAAAAAAAAAAGAAACAAAACCTAGTTATTACATTTGTCTGAAAATTTGTTTCCCTGGATGTTCCAGTCTGACTACTCAGACCACAGATGTTTGAAATCTTCACAAACCCCCCTGCCATCGCACATTGCTAATTGGATTTCACTATTTCTAACATGCACTCCTGCTGTTTTTCTCCTTGTCTTTGGTTTTTCAGCCATTTATTCTGCCAACCTAGATTCCATATTGGGTGATAACTCCAAGCCATAAAAGTCTTACCTGTCTCCACTAGGAATACTTTCTGTCATTCCTATAGTCACTCCCTCCATAATCCTGCTTTTCCTAGTTATGCCACCTGCCCACAGCCCTGCTGGTTATCTGACTTGTTATCTACAAAGACAAATGCCAATCGGCATTGCAAACTAAGCCGGGAGCCCGCATTTACCCTGGGGCTTTACTTGCTGCTCCTGCCCCTCTCCACCCCACTCACCAAAGCTGCCAACACTGTGAGTAGCCACATGAAAAGATTTTCTTTAGCTAAAGTATAAAAGGCAGAAATCTGCTGGGGTCCAATTTGTCTCTTGCTGGTGCAGAGAGTGGACCTCTGGTGGAATCTGAACTGCCCCAGGTATTTACTACCTCGGTATCCTCTACAGAACAGTTGCCTTCACTGCACATCCCTCCAGGACAGATGCAAAGCTTATCAGCTTTAGTTCTGCTGTTGCCCTGAGCCGTATCAGCTCCAGCAAGTGATGTGCAGGGCAGGGAGAGTGTGACATCCAGCAGTGCCCTGAGTTTCAGCACGTTCAGTTGTCAGGGTAATTAAAGCTGTTTCACTCCAGCACTGAGATGCTGCACAAGGTAACGGGATGCACAGGAAACAGTCTGTGCCTGCTGGCTGTGCTGGGGGAGAAGTACAATCGCCAGGATAGAAATAAAGGCATCAGTGGGAAATAGCTGCATTTTATGAAGGTCCACATGGCACCACAGGAAACATTGAGACTGTACCAACTAAACTAACCCTAGGAAAGGGAGATACACCCATTTGTATCATGGCAGATCTTACCCTGTAGCTTGGCTACTGCTTCAGCCATCATTGATTTATCTTTTTCAGACCATAGCAAACCAAGACGTCATTTATGATCAAATTAATCTGAAAGAAAATTTAGGGCCTTGTAGCATTTAGTACTTTCCATCACTTGAAAGCCTCAGCACTCTAAGTCATTGATTTTATTTCCCCAGATATTTTTCTTGTCAGAGATGCACATTTTATTGCACATTTTCCAAAATTCCAGTAACTAAATTCTCCAAGGACTTGGTAAACTATTCCCTTCATGTGCTCACTATAGCATTTCACTGTATTAATAAAAACAGGCTCCTAAAATGGTCTTTCTGCTTAAAAGCACATTACTCTCCCAAATTCCATGTTGTAAGGGGTATCATGCACAGAAGCTCACAGGTTAAGGGTACTGGCCATGCAGCTTTGTATTATATTCCTCAGTAATGGAAGAAAATTCTGTGATTTTGGGATATTATGTAAGTTTTAATTGTAAAATGCTGTGAAAGACAAGTCATTGTAATTGAAAACACTATAGCAGAACAGTGGTAGACTGGCTGTCTACTCAATTTGAAGTCAATTTCTGTACATAATTAAATGAAAGATTGTTTTTCAGTGATTTATCAATATTTATCCACTCCGTTTGTGTTTCTCGGAACAGGTTTTTTTTCTACTTTAATATGCCACATGGGTTTAAATTTTACAGATATAAGTAATTTTCCATCCATTCAATAACTGAAGAAAACGAATCCCGTGTAAAGCATAGAAAGTGAATTAGAAAACATTTTTAATCTTACCTGTATTTTACATACTGCAACTCAATTAAAACTCATTATAGAATAAGAATGAAGCAGACAAACTCGCCTTGATCTTTGTGCAAGACACATAGAAACCTTTAAATTACAGCAATTCTTAACTACATTTTCTAGCAAAAAGGAAAACAAAAAGGTTTTAAAGAGTAACTAATAGTGACTAAGTGTTCCCACAGTGCCAGCCCTTGGTGCTTGGGTTATATCAGTGGGAACCATCTACAGCTGCTGTTCCACAGCCCCCACTGTCAAATGCAAAGCCTGCTTGTAGAGCTGGGGCCCCGTGTGTAAAAGCTAACACTGAATCAGCAGCTTGATTTTAAAAAATTAATGCAATTTATTCTGTTGAGAAATATTCTGAAAACGAACTTCCTGAAAACTTACAAGTTGCCAGAGGCAGGGCTCTTGAGAGTCTGAAGGCCAAACAGAATATCAATTAAAAGTAACTTCTGAAAGATGGTTCCTAATCTATATTTCAAAATCTGCCCCAGAACAGAGCTTTATGCAGCACGATGATCCTACTGAGGACTTCTTCTAGACTCTTCTGTTCTCGGACATACAATCTATGTACTTCTTGTAGAAATCATTCTAAGAGCATCAGAAAATGCATAAATGATTTATAATAAACTTGCATGAATAAGCTCAAAAAACATGTCTAAAAGTTTATGACATTAATGTATGTTTTGTAGCTGAGCTGATGCAATAACAATAATGAAAAAACAAATCAGTCACGATGCAGAGATAACCCAGCTCAGATTTAAATTCTTCAAAGCCATTTGAGGATAGCCTCAAAGAGATTACAGAGCAATGTATAAATTAGAATTAATTTCACTGAAATTTATCCACAATTGGCATAAGGATGATCAGATTCTGTAAGTTTGTAAGAAAAAGTGCAACTACTGATGCTGTATGTAACTGCAACATCAAAACGAACACTGTAAAGAGAATGACTGGCTGCTCACAGAAACGCAGCCACCAAAAGCAGTTTCTAAAGAACAAATGTCTCACTCCATTCCATTATTCCAAGCTATTTCAGCCCTCAGTAGTGTCATAGAATATTGGCCCATAACCACTAAGGGAGCAAAGAACTACATGAGGATTTTGAGAACTCATTCATCAAGGTTAAATTTAAAAGAAAAAAAAAAAAAAACACACCAAACCCCCAGACCCCCTAACATAATCCATCACAAAATGTGTGCCTTATATCTGAACGTCATTATCAGAACAATCATTTTAGTCCTTTACAAGCATGTGACTGGCAGCTGATACAGCTTTGTACTTTTTAATAACCATTTCAGACATTTTTGCTCAGAGAAAACTGAAGTGCAGATAATCACCACTTAGCACATTTTCATCTATTTTTCCTTCATACCCTGAACAATCATATGTTTGAAATGTTAGGGAATTGCAGAAATGAATTACTAAACAAAAAGTGCTAGTACTGTATTTAAGCTATCTCAATTCTTTATATCACAGAGGGATTCTATTCTATTGCTATTGTGACTGGGTTCAATTCAGGTTTATCTTTTGTACTTCTTGTGACTCATCCTGATGTTACCATACAGAAAATCCCATGGGAATGTGAAATGACACAGCCTGAGGAGCAAGAGTTTGCTCAGTCACAGTCCCTCTGAGAGAATTAGGAGATCAGCCCCAGATTGATTTCAGTAATGCTTTTGCAGTAATTCAGGTTGGAAGGTCTGGGTAAAAGGCAGGAAGTTACTGAAAACTTTCTTTATGAACAACACCTAAACAATCTACTTAGAGAAATGTCCTGGTTACCATTTTTCTAGTTGTGTATTCGTCCTATCAAGGGGGCTTGGGGGAAAATTTTTTGGTTCTCTTTGCTGAGAGAGCCACATTTGGGGTTTGGTGGAGGTTTTTTTTTACTGCTGGGATTGCTTTCAGAGACAGCTTCAATACTTGCTTATTCACAAATAATTTCTTACTGTAATCTGGGCCTACTTTGGGCTCTGAGGTGTGTACTGTTGACAAACCAGAGACACTTCTCTTTAAAAATCAAACCTTTTTTCCGAGGCCTAGCAGAGCTAGGAGATTTTTTTTTTTTTTTTAATTTGTAACTGAAGAAGAAAACGCTGCTGTAGAAATAAGATAAGCTTATCTTGGATCTCAGAAACCCAAGACACTGAAGTTTGTGTAGAGGGGGAAGAAATATTTCTCTTACATGGTTTAGCTGATGAATGAGCTCCAATTGCCCCTTGAGTATCAGGGCACAGCCATGGCCTCTCCTCCAGTACCACCCTTTCTGCAAAGAACATGGCTGAGAAGCCAGATAATATTTCTGAAAACAGGAATTCCAGGGAATCAGGTGCTCAGCTCTATCTGGCGAGCAAGAGATAAAACCATGCGTTCAATTTCATCTTAAGAAAAACTGTTATCTGCTTCAATGGTCAAAATGGTAATTTGAAAGCTTACTGATGATACAGATATATTTCACATTTACCAGGGACAGCATTTTCTGTTCCCCCCTTAATGCATAAAAATATCTCCCATGTCAGCAACAAGCCATGCACCTGTTTTCCATGACATACATATTTTTCTTCAGCAGCTTACAAATCTCTGGCAACATTAGCAAATGCTGGAAGACGGTGCATTCAAAAACCTTAGAAATGAAAGGCAATTTGATTTTCAGAGCTCTTTCAGAGCTGGCACTCTGCAGTCCTGGTCATCCATACTGAAAAAAAATGAATCCAAGCTAAAATGGTGAACAGGACTGGAAAGCAGAGCAGCCACCTCACCAAAAGGAGAGTTAAAGACTGCCCTCGTGCAATCAGCCTGGTAAATTAGGGAGTGGGAGGCAGGACGTGACTGCTTCCCACAAATACATGAAATCCTGTGAGGAATAAGTGCTGCTCAAGGTGAAAGACAGTTCCCAAAATATGGGAATACAGTGGCTGATTTTAAACTGAAAATTAGGAGGATCAGTAGAGCAATAATGTCCTGGGACAGTCAGGAGAAAAGGAAATAGAGACACTAAACCACTTTTAAGATGGAATAAATACATTTACAAAGAGGATTGTAGGATGTGGTGGCTATGACAGCAAGGACCAGGACTTGGTCATCCAGGACATATCTTGAATATAGACATAAAACAAGGAAAAAATTATTTTCCCTCCTGTTTAGATAAGATACAAATTAAAAAGATACACAGTAGGTGCTACTACAGTGCAAACTCCAGGTGTAGGAGAGCTGCATTTCTGCAGCAGGCTGCAAAGCAACGAGTGATTTGGCAAAAAAAAGACAAAACCATCTTAATTAAAAGATTTCACTTTCGACATTTCAATCAGTGAAGAAATACCTCACAGAAATACCAGTTAGCTGCATCAGAACAACAAGCAATTTATTCCCACTGCTATCTGTGTGACACTCAGTCTCAACTGACATTTTAGGGGTTACTCTGCCTCTTCTGCTGGGGCTGTGTTTTAGCAATAAATAGCATTTTAAGTGTCAGTCAGGAAACTACAAAGCCACACTATCATAATGAGAGACAATTTCAGCTCCCTTGACTGGAATTGCAGATGCCAGCCCTGACAGCAGCCAGTTCCACTGCTCCCACCGTGAAAGTCTGGGAGCAGGATAGCAAATTCCCAGTGCTACAGCACAAGAAAACTTCATTGGTGGGATTCAAATGTGTGGAATTTCTATCAGCTATGCACAGGAGAAGACTATGGGCATATTTATTAGCCTTCCCAGAGAAAGAGCAACTCCTAATGCTATATTTTCTAGTTTAATTCTCTTTGAAGAAATATATTACCATATTCCATATGTAACAGATTTTCCAACAGAAAGCTGAAGTGAGACAAGGCCAACTTTACTTGAAGAGTACTGGAAGCTACTGTCAGTTTTGAAGAGCAGACAAAACATGCAGGTTTTGTGTACTTAAACTCCTCTGAGGGAGTGCCCAGCCCCTTCCCCAGCCACAAGGTGAGCCACAGCATATCCATGGCAGCTACTTAGGCACACTCGTTGTCTCACACAGAGACAGTAACACCATGCTCCTGGCATGAGGCTGGTTTATTTCCAGTCCTCTTTAAACAGGTTCCTGGAATATTAGAACTCCTATAGAAATCAAGGCTTTTTTGAGCTTTGACAAGATCAATTGCTGGGTATTGACTTCCAACTCTGCACAACACAACACTGGGATCTCATAAAAGTGCCTTGGGTTTACTCTTAAAAACCAAAATATAACTGTACAAAACAATGAAAAGCAGCAGAAATCTGTCCTGTCATCTGCCGATGTTTTACGGTAACAGAGAGCCTGGCTGGAAATCAATTCCTTGAAATGTGCTGCATCTGAACTATTAGTTCTGACTTGAAATTGAAATTTTGTTTCATCTTCTTGCAAATGTTCAAACGTGTCAGGAGAACAAGATTTGATTGCATTGAATTTTGTAGTTCATCTCACTTTACGTCTTCATGCTGTCATTTTGCCTCGCTCTTTACTCTCTCTGTCTGAAGCAACACTGGCTTTTTGTGATTCTGAAAGCCTTGTTTGCATTCACTCCTAATATAATGCTTCCATCATTCAACATTAAATTTTAGAAAGCAAGAACCAGGTGACCAGACCTGACTAGAGCTAATTCAACAAATGCATCACTTCATCCTGAGAGATCAGATGAAATTACATCTATAAAGCATGTTTCAGCATCCACTCCTTAGTTCTTTGGAAAGATGAAGCTCTTATTCCTTACCAACTCAGAAGTGACATGACAAAGCCTGTTATTTTCACAGTTGCCATTAGCTAATAAATACAAGGCTGCCAGTAAACAGTAGCTGGGAGATGCTCACAGTCACCACAGGTTACCAAATAACAGTAACCTAGAATAATTTCTAATCAGAATTACACATGATCTTTCTTACTGGAAGCTAGACAAAAACTTTTTGAATGCTGACAGCAGAGCAGGCAAAGTTTGTGTTGAGTCCTTAGGAATTGGTTTTAGCCCAAACAACTATAAATAACACACAAACAATTGCACTTGTAAGTCTGAAGCCTGCAAACACATTTCTCTCTTTTCATGTATTCCTGACACTTGTTCCCAAAGCTCAGAAAGAGCAGTAGGTTGGCATTAATCTGCACATTGAAAACCTTCATGCACCCATGTCAGAGGCACTGGATTGAGCCAGAAGAGCCAATTCCCTCCTCTGCAGCCCTCACAGGACCCACTTAGTCAGATGGACATGGACAATACCAGCACTGAGATCACAAGCCCGTGCCTTACATTGCAAGGAGGCTTGTGGCTCATGTCTGGTGGGGCTGCACTGGCATTGTACTGAACTGGGCAGGAAGGAACAGCTCAGAAGTTCTGGAATTGCTCCCTCCTGCACCTACACAGCCCCAAAGCCCCGTGAATGCAAGCCCACAGAAATTAATGAGCAGCTCCTCTTTGTTGTGGCATGAGGGATGCTTCGCCCACAAGTTACCCTGCTGCACTGAGCAACGAGGTTTTTCTGTTATTTCACAGCTTCTGCTGGAAATACCAGCCTATGCTAACAAAAATGATTTTTGAGGAGAGCTATCACTTTTATTCGAACCACCAGGAGACAGATAATAATATGGAATAAAATCATGGAAACCATATAGCCCCTGTTTCACAGCCTCTGACCACACTCTCACATTTTATCTCTAGGTTTAGCCATAACGCTACAGCCCACTTGTACTGTGGTCATTTTGCTTTCCAGAATCCAGCCTCCTCCAAGCCAGCAAGCCTTTAAACACACAGCTGTGATCGTGTTAGCTCCCGTAGCACCAGCCTGTACCCATGTGCCTTGTCTGCTGCCTGACTCCTGTCTGCTCAGGCACCAGCCACTGATCCCTCTTCCCTACCAGCAGCAGCCTCCCTCCTCACAGTCCAACACTTCCAAATCTCCAGCCTCCACCCCTCAAACACTGACTCCAACTTTTGGCAGTGCTGGGAATGGGGCTGCTGAACCCCGAGATAAACAAAACATGAGCTCTGTGCCAGTCAAGTGCACATCTTTGGAAAAGTGGCATCTGCCACACGAGTGAATTGCTCAGTGCCCTTAAAGCTCAGAGTTAATTATGCAAAATGTAAATTGAGACTAAACCAGCCGCCCACAGGGCATGACTGGGAAATAAAGATATTAAAATCAGGTTCCTGAACATGTTAGTGGCAGAACTATGCCACAGAGGAAAAAGAGAGATCTGGGGGCTAGAAAAGTGTAATTAGCAAACGAAAAACTGCCATCCCAGTTCATGAGTAGGACCAGCAGCATTTCCAAGCATCTGGTCCTGAGGTGCAGTTATGAAGAGCAGGCAGAGGTACCAGGAACACGGACTAACAGATCACACTTACGGAAAGGACTCCTCTTACAGATCACTGGAAAGAATAGTTCTGAAAGTGGTCATACTGACCTCAGTCATTAAATATCCAGTTAAATACTAATAAGTAAGTTTTAATTAATCATTAAGTAATAATTAATAGATAATTGTTAATTAATTAATATTGGAGCTCTGGTTATAAAAGCCGTTCCAGCCCACCCCTGTTAAATTCTGCTGTGATACTTCCTTGGCACTGGAGACAAAGGTTAAACATGCTGTAAAGAAAAAGTGCCTCATACCTGAAAGCATTTAGGTGGTAAACACAAACTGGATTTTTATATTCGTTGCATATCACCTATTTGTGCCAAAATTATACAGCCCAATACATAGGTATTAGGCATCATTCTACTGCCTCTTTTTAAAAATATGAACAATTGCCAGATGTGCAATGATGTGGAATTAGTAGGTCAGATTCTCCAGCCCTTTTGTTTGGCCATAGCATTTCCAAATAAAACGTTCTATGTGGAATAAGATATCCTTCTCAAAATAGAACAATAGAGGAGGGGGAAAAGCTCTATAAATAAAATAATCAAGATTTGAAACAGCGAGAAATAAAGATTTGTGCATACAGAGCAAAAGTGACAAACGGGAGAGCAGGCCCTGTTCTTCCATGAGGGAACTCTGCCATCCTTCAGCATTATCCACCCAAAAATGGCTTTCACTGCTGCTCCTTGCCCAAGCACCTGCTAACCTGCACTTGGCTATGAGCAAACAGCAGCCTTGGGAAAGATATTTTACCGTGCCCTTCGTGTAGAGCTTTCCAAATTAATTTCCATTAAAATGCAATTGAGAAGATCCACATTACCCCTTTTAAAAAGATACACTAGCAATGCTCAGCTTTACAATTGATAGCTACAATATTCCAAGAGTCTTAATTATTTGAGAGGCTAAATAAGTACTTGAGCTGTTTAAAGAGATGGATCTCCTGTCTCATGGGAAATTCTAATAGTGTGGGTTTTTTTCCTGTTCTGAATGAAAATGTCAACAACAACATCCAAACAAACAAAAACCCCATCTCAAAAGAGACACCTCAGCCTTTTTTCAGAAGCACTGAAGTGCAATTTCCATTCAGAACTGTAAGTGGATTTCATTTTACTGGTGAGGAAAGTGGGTGTATAGAAGCGGATACAAAGCCATTGAAAATATTTAAGATTATGTAGAATAGAAACAAATCAAAAAAAGGATACTTTAACATAATTTAGATGGAACCAGGTTATATTAAACTACTTCTAAGACTGACAGATCCCACAAATTATTTTGCTTGTTTTTACCACAGAAAAAGTTAGCATGGAATCTGTTCCACTGATTTATTTTTCCATCATGTTTCCCTACAAATGCAGGACAAAACCAACCAAAGATGAGACGAAAGCATGGCAACTCAACTCAGAAGAGGAGTTCTTAGAACTCCTCAGGGACAAGATACTAGAACCCTGCAACTCCCTTCAACGCAATGGGTAGAACAACGCTGTGGCTCTACCCATTAGAAAACTGGAAGGGACTTGCCACCCAGTCCAGGATTTGCGAGAGGTTAACAAACATGTCTTACCTCGGTACCCTGTGGTACCCAACCCATACACACTCCTGAGTAGGACCTCCCCGTGTCACCTGCAGTATAGTGTCAGCGACCTCAAGGATGCCTTTTGGGCCTGTCCTTTAGCAGAGGAAAGCAGGGACATCTTCACTTTTGAGTGGGAGGACATCAATACAGGGAGAAGAACAACAGCAGTGGATCTGGCTCCCACAGGGATATACAGAATCTCCCACTCCATTTGG
The DNA here is from genome assembly GCA_013399225.1 of Rhipidura dahli. Classification (NCBI taxonomy): domain Eukaryota; kingdom Metazoa; phylum Chordata; class Aves; order Passeriformes; family Rhipiduridae; genus Rhipidura; species Rhipidura dahli. Next base: position 340,963 of record VXAC01000599.1, read on the forward strand.
GCAGGCCCTGGAGGAGTTATTACAATCCTTTCCTATCCTACCAAAAACCCAGGTGACGCAATATGCAGATGACTTATTAATTTCCAGGGAGAGTGAAGGCCTGCTATAAGCCTACTAAATTCCTTGGGACAGAACAGACTAAGAGCATCAAAGAAGAAACCAGTTTGTGGAGCGGGAAGCGAGATATTTGGCACACATGTTAGGGCAAGAAGGCCATTGGTTGAGTCCAGAACAAATTGCAGGTCTCTTTTCCGTTCATCCTCCGAGGACCAAAGGAGAGGTGAGGAAGTTGTTGGGACTAGTCAGATGCTGTCGGATACGGGTGGATGGTTACACACAAACAATAATGTTTTTATATGAAAAACTGGTTGGGGAAGAGACGCTGACATGGACCAAGCAAGATGACAAAAGTTTAAGTGAATTGAAGTCTAAATTGGCATTGGCACCAGTTTTAAGCTTACCATATTTTACCCTATTACCAGTCGCATAAAAGGACCTATAGAACCATCTAAGAACTGGACAGTGACTTCAACCCCAGGTGAGACCAAGGTGACACTAAAACAACAAGGAACTAATCAAGTGGGCAATTCAGATTTTGGTGACTTGGACCTGTGCCATAAGCTGGTATATCATAACTACGATTTTGAATTGGACCAGTAACCACTGGCCATTCTCAGGAATATATCTGACTAACTTTTGCATGCTCACCTTCTGACAGCACTTGGGACATTAATTCTCCTATATTAGACTGATCCTGGTTCCTAAAGCTTTCTTTCCCTTGGACTGTGGAGTACCAGAAGGTGTGACCTCAGCAGGAAGAACAAGAAAAAGGAAGGAAAGCAAGACCAGGTAATAGTGCATCTGCCACTTGAACCCATACACCATAAGACACAACCTTGCAGGTGGGGAAGGGTGGTGGTGCACATTATACCAGGCCTCTGGTGAGAGTATTTAACTATCTGCTGGGTATTTTACATGGAGTCCACGCAGACTCCTGCAGCAAATGCTACCAGCCCATTTATTTCAGAGATGCCCAGGGAACCCTCTTCCAGACTCACCTGTATGTGGATCCTGCTTGTGTCGACTCATCCACGCTGAGGACAACGGGAGAACGTATGGGATGGCTGAGAGCTTAGGCACGTGTTCTCAGCGAGCTGAAGCTCATTACCAGTGTCATCCAAGGTATGCAGGCAGCTGTGGAAACGGATGGCTTCAAAACACTGGAGACCAACAGGCCAAGGGAGTGATGATACTCAAGAGGAAACAAAACACCACAGACACTTGCCAAGAGGCAAGGCTTATGTGTGAGAGACATGAATTTATAAGACAGATCAAGAATGAATATGAAAGCCGAATGGTCTAGTGAAAGAAGAAAAGGAGGGAATTGTTATAAACATGAACAGATAGCTGGCTTTTGTATAATGTGTTTGTTAATAGAATAATGAAGTTAAAGGGTTCATTTATATGTTAATGAGGGTTTTGATTAGGCTGGAAGGTTATCAAGTTTATTGTAATATAAGTTCATGTTGAATGATGGTCATTGTTGTTTAGGGGTGGGACTTACCTATTAAGGGTTGATCACAGAAGTTTCTGGATTTTGCTAACAGGGAGGGGTGCAGGTGTCAATCACAATCTGCAAAGGGCAGAGAGCAGAAAACCCCACTGGACCATTATGAGCCAAGCAAAAGAACCCTGGGTACAGACAAGCCAACCAGAATAGCCTAAGAGGGTGGAGTCAAGAAAGAAGCTACACTGAGCTCCAGAGTACAAAAGCATACCTCCCCAATTTTGTGCCATGCTTCTGGCCATACTTGAGCTGTAGCTGAGCACCCAGCGCTGCTCCTTTGCCTTGTAGTTCAGCAGATTGCCATTTTTGGTCTCTGATTGTGCATAGGTACTTTGATTAATAAATTTTTCTGTTTAAATTTTAATTGGCAAGTTGTTTACATCAGCACACGTTTTGTCCCAGTTCTCTGCTTCTCTGTATCCTGTGTAATTATCTGTAAGTGTATGACTACCAACCACAAAGAACTGAGATATTTTACAGCCACACTGCACAAGTGTAAATCAGTACACAAAGTACAGAGGGATGACTAACTGGGCACTGAGTAAGTGATTGGCAAGGTACAAAACATGAGACCCTGTGTTTTTTGGTAATTTCAGCTCTGAGAGACACAGCATTTGGGCTTCACGGTTCCCCAGCTCTCAACAGGGCACTCGGGGTGTGCTCTCACCAACCCTGCTTCTGCCACCTGGAAAGCTTAATTCTTGTTTCTCTAAGAGACGTGGCACATCCAAGTCTTCAATGATTAAAAAAGGTAAGACAATTCCTAAACTGCAAGCTCTGGAGCAGATCCTGCTGTGTATCAATTGCATCACAGCAGATGGTGAGCCATTCCCACCCTGGAACTTGAGCAGTCCTAAAGTGAGCAACAGAGGCTTTAAGTGAACATGGATTTGGTACTTTGTATTTTACTGAGCTCATTGCTAATGAAAGAACATTTAGGGAATGAGCTAATTTATATGTTTGTTAGGGCACTGAGCAGAGCAAAAAGCCTGGGTTTGATCCAGCAACCCACGAGTTCATGTGAAAGGAGAGAACAAAACCTTAACAGCTGTTTTGGTAACAGGGTAAATCTTAACCCCATGCCTCCCAAGATGAATGCTCATTAGCTGCCTTTCTTTGGTCAAAGACAGTGTATGTAGGCTTGCTTTCCTCCCCTGCCTCTTGTTTGAAAGCTCTGGAAAGGGACCTGCCTCTCACTTGCAGGGAAAGCAGATTTGTTCTTGTCTTGCGGTAAAACCAGGCTGCTCAGAAATCCCTTGTGTTTTCCCCGCAAATCCCAAATATCCTCTGCCACTTACACTGTCATCCTAACTCAGCAGGCAGCATCCAACATAATCTGAGAGGTCTGTGAGGGATTTTAGCTACTGAAAGAAAACATCCAATTTGTTTCTTTTCACATAAATGATGCATGATTTATATAAATATTTCAGCTACCCACACGACTAAAACTCCCTGCCTGCTTCTTCCAGAGCCCGTAATTCTAACTCCAAAAACTGGTGTTTACTTTTTCCTTACTTTAAATTCTCTCCCTAGTCTCAGCAAGTACCAGCAAGTCTCAGCAATACCTTGCCTCCCTTACAAGCACTCCCAGGCAGAATTGTTAATGCCCCATGACAACATCCCAAGCTAGAAGCAGCCCTGTGACATTTGGGTTTTGTACACAGCCTAACACACAACAGCAGGATGATTTGGCTTTTTGGGAGGATGCAACCATTTTCAAGCTCATTCTGACTAATAAAGTCCTGTGGAACAGACTGAATTCTCTGGGAAGTGCTCATCAGGAAGCCCCTCTCCTTCCCATGTTATACTTCACACATCAGCAGAGGAGGGAAGAACCTGCGGAGATGAATGGGTGTCACAGAGATGTTTTGCGTTCCATATTCAGGCTTTCTGTACACAGGAGATTCCCCTAAAGTCTGAACTGAAGGCAGCAGGTGTCCCACTTCCCTTTCCCATCCCAGGTTTGGCTTTAGCAGCTGTCTATAACATTTAAGGCTGGGTCTGTTGCCAATCTCACTCTAACGCTGGCACTGACTGAGGGAAATGCAGCTCATCCCACATTGAGAAAACTGTCACCTGCCTGAAGGAGACAGAAAAAGTGCTGGGACTCACCCAAACTCACCCTCAGCAAGACAGTCTCTCTAATGGCAAAGCTGTGTGGCAAAGCTCCAGGTCAGCCTCCAGCCTGGAAGGAAATATATGCAGAAACACCTCATCAACTCATTTGCAAATAAGGCTCATGGTGGATCCTTTGGGGGCTGGGAGAACTCTTCACACAAACAACCCTGGTTAATCCATTATCAGAATATTACAGCAACACTAAAGAAAGGGTTTCTGTGGCTTCCAGAGAAACATTTTAATTATCTTGGGCTTGTACCTTTTAATTCATTTTAGGCAATTACTCTAAGATTGCAGCCCACTTCAGATTAGGTCCATGTGCCGAATCACAGCAAGTGCTGTTACAGCAGTCCATGACCACCTGCCTTCCTCCTCTGCTCTTCCTCTCCCAGTGTTTACAGCCAGCAAAGAGGAGAGTTGCTCTGGGAAATGCACACTGAAACCAAGTGCAAGTCAAAGCCAAGAGAGCCATTCTATGTGAGCCTGATAAGAAGAAATTGCTGCCTGGTGCAGGCTCTGTGCCACAGGGCTTCACCCTCTCATTCTGCCTTCAGCAGAATGAGATGCCCAAGGCACAACCATGCCCCAGTCAGATCTAACCCTTCCTTCTGTGGCTCATACAAATCACAAACCAAGCTTAACTATCAGGAACCAATGAGCTGTTTCCTTTGCTGCAACCAAATCCTCCCAGTCTGCTCTGGTGAGACCAACCTGCACTGCTGCATCCAGCTCTGGGGTCCCCAGCACAGGAAGGGCCTTAAAATGTTGGAGTGAGTCAGCAAGATGATTAAAGGAATGGAACAGCTCTCCTAGGAGGGAAGGGAAAGAGAACTGGGATTCTTCCTGGAGATGAGAAAGCTTTGAGGTGACCTAATGGTGGCCTTCCAGTACCTGAAGGGAGCCTACAAGAAGATGGAGAGGGACTTTTTACAAGGGCCTGGAGTGACAGGACAAGGGGCAATGGCTTCAAACTGTCAGTGGGTAGGTTCAGATTGGATATTAAGAAGAAATTGTTGCTGGTGAGGTTGGTGAGGTACTGGCACAGCTTGCCCAGAGAAGCTGTGGCTGCCCCATCCCTGGCAGTGTCCAAGGCCAGGCTGGATGGATCTCTGAGCAACCTGGTCCAGAGGAAGGCGTCGCTGCTTACGGCAGGGCTTGGAACAAGACAATTTTTAAGGTCCCTTCCAGGCCATTCTGTAATTCTATGATTTAAAGGTATCAAAGGTGATACAGCAGAAAAAACAGAAGAAACAAGGGAGAGGGATGGGCTTTGGAGGCAGGAATACCAAAGGTAAGCCTAGAACAGCTCTTTGAAAAATAAACCCAAACTTTCCTTTTAAGTTCACCAGCTAGTACACCCAGTATTAAATTAAACATGGGACTTGAATTAAAAACACACCTTGAGATTAATCCAGGAAATAATTCAAGTCTAAGTGTTCCCCCTCAAGGATAGAATATCCCAGGCTAAGTGAAATTATATAAACAGATTTCTGCAAAACAAAGCCAGTATAACAATCACCAAACTGCTGTAAGATACAAAGGGAGGTAGGTTTACAGATTGCTGGATCTTCCCAAGAGGGGCTAGAAGGGAAAAGGACAAATATACAACATCCTAATGACTGCTCAAATCACATTACTGCAGCACTGGGGAAGCATTCCAACTTCCAGGACTGAAACAGTGGGGCTGTTTACATTCCTGTACCAGGTACAGGCTTCGTGCTTACAGTTACTACAAAGGAAAATATCATAAATAGTGTTTGAAAGGAAAGTACTGGAAATGCAAGTAGAAGGAAAGTTCTAGAACAGATGAACTGAAAAGGGTTCCATTTTGGTGCATTCTTAATATGCCATCAATGAGCTTCCCATAAAGATGGCCCATAAAGGAAGATCGCTTGAATGCTATCATGAGGTCACTGCCCTAAGCCTACCATTAAAGAGTTGTAAATGTCATATCACTAAATAATCCTTTAATATGCTGGCAGTAAAATATTTATTTTGAAGGGCTGTCACTTCATTCCAGAGCAACATTGTTGAGGTTCAAGTCAGCTTTGGAAATTACACATAACTAAGCACTCAATCAATTCAATGGGTAGAACAGCCACTCATCATCTCTCCCAGCAGAGCTTGCATGTGGGAATCTTTCCCGACAGACACACTCACTGTGTGTTAAAAACAGGCCTTCAGGATCAGGGCTTCCATGTACCAGTCCAATGAGCACAATCCCAGCTTTGAAATGAAATCTGGTAACAGATATCCGAGGTTACAGATTTTAACAATGGTTAGAGCTGCATAAAGAATCCTCCCCCACTGTGATGCCCAGCACTTCGGGTAGGATGGCCTTGGCACCCCCCTGCACCTCCTGGGGCTGTTTCTCAGGTGCTCTGCCAGCCTCAGAGCAGTCACTGCATGTGGCCTTTCTGCTGCAGACACCTCTAAAAATGAAGTCACAGAGCAATGAAAGAGTAAGACTGAACCAGTAAGGCATTCCTCATTTAGGCTACTGGAAAGCTGCTTCACTGTCCTAAGTAGGTAAAAGTCCTCATCACAGAGCTACAGCTCCATCCCTCTCTCTCAAAGATTGGTTTTCTTCATTGCACCTTGACCAGTTTTTCTTCCTCCATGTTCTAAAACAGTCCCAGCAATGAGGGTTTGGTGCTTCCCAGAAAACCACTTACAAAGCCAGTAGTTCTCACCATGAGAAAATTTCATCCTAAACATTGTACCTGGCTTGATTTCATCCCATTATTTTGGCTGTAGCCAAATAAATCAATTATTTATATATTTGCTGCTTAGTGTTTGTAACACATCAGTTCTCTCATTATCTTTCCATTTGTGTTAAGACTCCATCTTGTTTGCCAAAAATCTTTGTTTAGATGATATCTAGAATCCAGTCATCTAAATGGCAAAGATGTATCAGTAGAATAAGGATTTGCTCCCTGCTTGGTAACAAGGCTCCCAGACCAGCCAGAACGTTGCTGTTACACCACACTGCAGCTGCCATCTACTCAGCTACCCTTAAGTTTCTCTTTGCATTGCTTCATTTTCCAAGTTTCTGCCTCAGATCTATCATCTCCTCACTTAGATTTTTTTTTCTTTTCATGTGCTAGTTTGCACTTTTCCTAGTCATCTGTAAAGTTTTCTGACCACATAGCAAGTTCTCTGGCCCTGAGCTATCATTCCCATCTAGAAGTGATGTTCTTCCACATAAACTGGTTTTGCAAACTGGCAGGCCCCATAGCCAGAAGCATATACACACCTCTTATCAGTAAGCAGTAAATTAAATGGCCAAAAGTTTCATATTGTCAATATTAGAAGTAAACCTTTGTGTATTTCAATGAGTCAACCAAATAGACATCATGATTCTTCCTCATCCTTAAAAAGTCCTTCTTGCTAAGACAAGACCTTTCATTTCAAGTTACTCATGTTTGTCTAACACATTAAATGAGAAAGCCCCAATGCATAAAGAAACACTGAATATTGCACATCCCTCTGCAATGTAAGCACATGAATGGCTGCTAGAAGATTCCTTACCTGCTCCCCAGATTTTTCCTCAGAACCAAGAGCACACTCTGACCCTGCGGCATGGCAGCAAGCCACTCACTGTGGCTTGTACTTCATTAATTCTTTTCACTAAACAAAATCCCCCCACCTGAATTCAGAAAACCTTGGAGATCCTGAGGATCCTGTGTTTATCCAGTTTGAAAAACCAGTGATACCTTTTTGGAAGAGCAGAACAGCTAAGGAGAATAAGCTTCATTCTCCCTCCAACCCCTATGATAGCTGGGAGCCTGAAGTAACTGCTAAACATGATGAAATTACTTTAGACATAGAAAAAGAAGAGAAAAAGCACCAACCTCCTGCAGTGTGATAACAGTAGGGAAGATAAGGTTCTTTATACTTCTATCTTTCTTCTATGTGTTACACAATCTATTTGTTCTTGGGACACTCGGGTTGCTATGTGGGATCCATCAGTCATATAATTGCAATCAGTTTGTTTGGTTTAAGTCACAGAACAGCATTTCTTTTTAACACCATCACCAAGCAGCAAAATAAGTCATGCTTTGCCCAGGTTCTGGCTAAAGCTGTGGAAGGAACTCCACTCCAGAAGGAAAGGATTACGCAGATTAGTTTTTGCAGCATCTCTGCAAGCACCAGGGGAAAAGGTTTTCAAGAGCAGAACAATACAGCCTGGGAAAGAGTCTGAAATCCAGCCAGCAGCACAAGTGGAACCTGGAAAACAGAAAGGCACACACAGAATCAAGCGTCTGAAGGGCCTCAGTGTGGTTTGTCAGCAAGAAGTTCTCAGAACAAATGTGGAACCACCACTGCGGCTGTACATAGCAAAGATATCATTACAATTCCTCCTCTGTTCTCTTTTGCCTATCATTGATCTCTTTTAAGTAGAGGAAAAAAAAGGCAGTGATTCTCTCTGACTTCTAAACCTATAAATCTCTTCTCAGTTTGCTGTCATGAAAAGCATCTTATAAGTTTATCTCAAAGGCTCAAGTCTCACCCCACATGCAGAAATGCAGCCCTAGAGCATACCCTGGCATGCCATAGCCAGCACAAGAGCCAGCTCCAAGAGTTATCCCAGAATGGCAGAACAACATAGCCAGGGAGAAAAGCTGTTTGTTCTGCAGCAACCTGGAACTCAAGGGCTGCACCTGAGCAGCTGTGACCTCTCAGCTGTCTCCACAGAGGCTTTGCACCCACATCCTCACTGTGCTGCACTTTGCCCTCCAAAGGCTGGAGTGAATACTTGCTGCATTTTCCTGTTGTTCTCTGCACAGATGGCAGCCCAGGGCTCACGAGCCAAAATGAAAATCAAAAGCCTCTTCAGAATGTTACACAGGACAACATCTCGCAGCCCAGCTCACGTTTTATCGGTGCAGAGCTTTTCTGAAGCTCCCACATTACATCTCAAATGCTGCTGTGTTACACCAACCAGGGTGCCAAGGGTCACCTAAGGCCCAGCCACCAGCAGCCCTGATCCCTGAGCAGGCTGCCAGAGGAATGGCAAAGGAGCAGATTAAAGGACTGTACATCACAAACTAATAAACACCACTGTGCCCAGACCAAGTAATTCCAGAGCTGACAGCTCTTATGGATGGCATGGCAACAGGTTACCAAGGCCAGAATAATGACAAGATATTTTAAACCTGCACAAAAGAGAGTGATGCACACCATAAACCTGAAAAGGATCTGCACCCATATTCTGATTGCCTCTGTGCATGAAAATCTGTGATATGCCTGTCTCCTGCTTTGTAGGCATGCCTTAATAGGATGTGACTGGATATGGCTTTAGTGACACATTTGCATTCAGAAATCTCTCCTCTAAGATAAGAACTGGGTTTTGGGGTTGCTTTTTGTTTTTTTAGCGTTTGGAGGTTTTTGGGTTTTTAATTAAGCCAGTATAAAATGACAACACTGCTTTACACCACAGGAATTTTGCTCTTTTATGCATCACAGCAGATAATTAGAGCCACAGGGCAAGAAAAAAAAAATCTTTGTTTACTATGCAAAATGTCTGCATCTTAAGTGACACCCAGAGGATGAATGATTCACACAATCGTGAAGATTTTGAATGTTACTGTGACAGATGTTTCAGGGACAATAGTTTGAAAAATCCTGGAAAGATGTTTAGGCAATAAAGTTGATGGCTCATTTTTTCCACCTTGTAACTGTTTCTTGAAGGCATAAGAAGTTATATCCATGAGACTGAAGTTTGGCTTCTAATTCCATGCTTCACTGCCAGTGCCTTTTAAGGGTAATAAACACACAAAGTATTCCAGGTTTTCCATTAGGTTGATATCTCACAAGCCTGAGTTCATCCTGTTTTGCTGAGTTTTATGCTTGGCATGTTTTCAAACAAGAAATCTCCTAAGCAACCTTGTGACTTTTTCCTCATTAGAGCATCAATCTCCAAGAGACCTCAGCCAGGATATGATCACCCAAAATGTGCTGAATTACAATTTTTATTCACTCCTGGTCTGAGGGACTTTATACAAGGCTTTCTCTAATGCACACAGTAGCTGATAACTGCTGTTCTACACCTCTGCAGCACAAAACAATTTCTGATACAAATAATTTCTTCATTTTGACTGCTTTCATTCAAACTTTTACTTGTTCCTAATACCTTCAAATACCCCATATCTCTCCCACAATTGATTTCCTCAGGTCCCTAAATCCCTTCAAGATTAAATAGAGCCCGTGCAGGCTCTAACACTAACACTGTGATAGCATTACAGCCAGTGTCCCCAAGTGCAGGTTTGGAGCAAAAAGGCCTTTTGCCATACCCCAGGTATTTCCATGGAGGGAAGCTCAGTCTCCTGAAGCCCACATCACAGAGCACAGCATGCTGGCAGCATTTATCCCTTCATAAACCATCAGTCCCCACCTAGGGATATCTGTCTGCTTTCCTTTGCTCTCCTTTAGAGACAGATTTACACCAAATACCACTGGAGGTAACTGAGCTGTGTAAGTCATTCACTCAATTACAGAAGGAGCTCAGGAGTGTTCTGATGCAAACTCCAAGGGGCAATTTTAAAGTGTAGAACCACTCCTCTTCTGTAGTGCTGACAAACCTGTTGCCTCATAACATTCAATCACAGCTTTCTAAAGGCTCAGGAAATACATTCCCTTTATAATGAGGCCATTAAATAATTTATTGCAGTCTTATTTTGAGCCATGTGCTAAACAGACACCTGCCAGAGATTCAAGAATCTCTCCATATTAGAAAGCAAGAGTAGGCTACAGACAACATCTAAGTTAGCAAGAGGCAGTTGACTCCACACTGGTCTCTCACCAGCTGGGATGACATTTCCAGTAAGCCAGTGAGCCTAACAGAACGTGCTCCCAAAAATACTGCTTCATTTAAATAACCACTTTCCAGAGCAGCTTTCTTTAAAATCATGCACCAGACCCTAAATGCCAGGGAAAACAGAACCCCATGCATTTAAGGTTTTGCTGATTAAGAACCAAAGAACCAGATCCAGTCAGAGCACAGGACTTCAGTCAATGTTGTCTTTGTGCAGAACTGAAACAGATTCTACACAAAGCCTGTGGCAAGGGAGAGGAACATGAAGGAAAATCTGCACTTTTCACAGCAGATGCAGGCAAACAGATAACTGGGCAGGCTGCTCATTACTCTGTGAAACATTGCAATGTGGGACAATTGACAATGTGGGACATTCTTTCAGACCAGCAGCATTAACTCCAGCAGATTCCCCAAGACATTTCTGTTCTCACCCTTCTAAGCCTGTTCTATGCCAACAAGCAAATTCCAAAACGAATTCCCTACAGTGCCTTCCGGAAACACCAAAACAGCTGCCTTGACACAAAGCCCAAAAGAAACTGATTTCTTTGCCTGCAATTTAATTTTGGATTATCAGTTACAACCCGGGGAGGAACAGCATGGCAAAAAAAGAGAACTGAGCATGGCACGACACGGAGTTAGGGGGGCACCTACAGAAAGGCAAACCAGTGAGTAACTCCTTGGCAGACAGTAACTCCCTAGAAATTTGCTTGATACAGTCAGGTTTAAAAAGGCATCTCAAGAAATACACTGGAACTGAAAAAAAAAAAAAAGTCCCAATGGTCAAAAGGTGTTTTGTAACTTATTGTTAGGGTACAGGGCCTGTGATTTAGAGCCATATGTTGATAACTTGCCTTTACACCCTCCAAATTAGCAGCCTATATTGACATCACTGAGAACTTGCATCATTTGTGTTCAGTTTCGTTACAGGAATCTGCACAAATCTGTGACAAGTTGTCTAACAAAATACAAGGGGGGAAAATAAAATCAAACACTCAGCATTAGTTGCAGTTTGCTTTGGATGCACACCAAGCAGCAAGTCATCTCTCTCTATTAGTAAATAATTCTCACTGAAGCTTGGCTTGTAACTACTCAGACAATAGGAAGCAACAGAAACAACTTATTGACATTTTTGAATTTGACATCTTTGTTTACACAAAGAAAAAAGATGCAGCCAGACCCTTTTGAAGTTCTCAGGCACTGATGTGGAGGGGAAAAACCCCAGTTTTTTCCCTTCTTACAGCAAGAGCTCTTTCAGAATGCACATGAAATTGCGACCACCATACTTCTCTCCACTTTCTCTTACTCTGCCATCACCACAATATTACTCAGTGCTTTATGTGGCATCCATAACACTGAGACAACCAAGAAGCCCAGGGGTAATATGCCATCAAAAGTATGGAGTACTTAGTCTTCCTCTAAGCAGTTGCAAATCCATGTATAAAATCCTCACATCAGCAGCGAGGACATGAGAGAAATGGGATTGATTCCCTTTTCTGTAATGCTTTGTTTTCCCTGTTCCAAGATCCAGAATTACCTCATCTGGCTGTTTCAAACTTTTGCTAGAGTCCATTCCCTTTCAGATAGCTTGGAGTCAAAAAAGCCTTAAAGATAACACAAAGGTATCATTTAAAGGGACTTTAAATCCTATAAAGTCTAGGTGCCATAACCCAACCCAAAGGGCCTGAGATGAGGGCAAGGGAAACAAAGTACAAGCACAAGGATGGTACCTCATGGGCCTCATCCCAGTTTTACAGCTCCACTTCCCACTTGTGCTGCATGGATTTCTTTTTCCTTAACCAAACTTACCTGCCTATGCATTTTCTAAGCAAAACACCTGGATTGTTTCTCCTCTCACCAGAAACAAGCCCATTTTTTCATGACATTTGCCCCCAGCCAAATGAAATATCTTTTCATTTGTAAAAGCATAATAAAGAATCCAAAGTTAGAGTTTGCTCTCCTGCTCCTCAGCTGTCTCTGCATGCTTGTAATGCAGTCATTGATTTGGGAGTAAAAGAGATTAATACTAATTGGCACAAGCTGCAGCAAGGAAAACTTCCACTAGCAATAAAAACAAGTATTTACAGCAACAGTAGCTAAGCACTGGGACAGACTGCTTAGCAAAGCTGGAGGATATTCCTGGACATATTCAAAACTCAGCTGGATGAACCCTTGAACAACCAGACCTAACTTTGAAGCTAGTCTTGGCTTAGACTCCAAGGCTTTGGAGGCTTGTATGGCCTCCAAAGCTCCCTTTCAATATAAATTCTAATGCCAGATCGAAGACCAGGTATTTATTATCAGCTCGTGTGCCTACAAATCCTCACAGATTTATACCCCAAATCAATTTTTTATTGCCAGCCTGGTGGAAATGAGGCATAAGCTATGCAATTCCATGCTGTTTGTTCGACCATTGTTCCTTGCCACCTTCTCCCAAACCTGCAATAACTTTGGAAACAACTGAGCCAACATCAGATAGCTTTGATGGAGGGCTCAGAGCTAATCATATTTCTAAATGTTTCAAAATAAATACAAACATTGACACACGCTGAGCAGTCACATCGCTGGAGGCAACCAGAGCACACCATCAGTAGATGACTCTGTCATTAAATGTTTTACAGCATTCCTCTTTCCCTGCCTAAGGCCTTCATCCTAAATGAAATACAGCTATAAAGGGACTGGCAGAGCAGGTCGGCTGCAGCATTGAGACAAGATTTAAGACAGAGGGTAAGAGCATCCCTGAGTGTGTTAAAGGGCTCCAAGGAAAAATACTGGGCAGGAGAAGGTGCATTTAATCCATGCCTATATGCTGGTTTGCCTCCTCACATGACAACTTCCCTTACAACTTGCTGTGTCTTGTTAAGCACCTAAAATTTTATAAAATAGAAAAAAAACCAAAACAAAACAAACCAAAAAAAAACAAAAAAAACCCCACCCAAACCCAAACAACCCCTTTTTATAGAGTCCTACCCAGTAAAAAAAGGAAAAACCAACAGCACTGCAATAGACCCAGGCTCTGTCAGCAGGACAGGTCCCTCCTTGTCACCAGAAGGGTCACAGCAGCACTGACTGTACATGAGGCTGGTGCACAGCTTCTGCTGATTTTCTGTGTGGCCCACACTGGAGACAAAACTGCTATTTTAAACAACACATCCAAGAGGAAATCTTCAAGGTTCCTGCTCCTTCGTGAGAAACTTCTTCATTGATAAGGGGGCCACAAGCCAAATCACTGAAAAGCAACTGGAAGGCAGTTACTGGAAGCACAGTAGAGAAGCAAGAAGCACAGACAAGAGGCACTTACTGTGCCTTTCCTTTAAAAGCTCCAAAATCTAAAGTGTTTCTTGTGTCCAACAGACAATATTTTACACAATATACTGGAAAAATGCAAGAGCTCTAAGAGCTGCTAGCCCCATTGCACCTGCAGGAAGCATTTTTCACTGGTTCACACAGCTTTCCACAGTAAACAAGAAATCTTCTATAAATCAAACAGCAAGACCCATTTCACCACTGTTGAGAAAAGAGGTGCTTTGGGACTTAGACTTTACAAACACAAATCCATCCATACAAACAAGAAATTGAATGAAGGTTTTCTTTCTGCTGCACACCATTTTTGAGCACTTCAAGGTCATCTAATTGTGGCATCTTCTTTCAAATAGGGATTTGTCTGGTTTTCAATAAAACAGTGACTGAAGACTGCACTTAAAAAAGAATGTTCCAGTTTAGGTGTGGCAATTTGGTGGTAAGAATTCAAGCAATTTTAGATGCCTTTTCTCATTGCTTTTCTGTTTAATTATTCCATTTTCAGCCGTTTGGACTCTTAAGTTGTAGCCTTGTGAACAACCTGGCACTGAATAACTCTGCTAAAGGTCAAAGTAATTTTGCATTTATGCCATAACCACAAGCAAGTTGTTACTGTGCAAAAATCATTACTGCAAGCCTGCCCTTACAGAGATCCTGAGCTCGCTCTCCAGTAAGTGTTAACAACTAATTAATCTCCAGTACTTCACCATATAGCCAGGTCAAAAAAACATCTAAGAATTGTCTCTTCAGATATATGCAAGCCAACAAACTCATTTGCTCTGGTCTGCTGAGTGCCTAATTAACCAGTCAGATTGTGGCTGAGACCAGTTTGAGCCAGCAACAAACCCCTCTCAGCATTCTGTTTTTATTTCTGTGAGACTTCTTTTTGTCTCATCTAAATTGCGGAAAGAGAAAGACAACATCTCCCAATACACAGCCCCCCCCCACCGCCCCTCCAAAAAACACCAGTTTTTTCAGGAATATAAATTAACACAGACACAAAAAATGTCAGCAACAACAAGAAAAATCATCTTTTCTCAAAACTTAGTAGACACAAGAAAGTAAATAGCCCAAGGGTACCATGCTCTGTCTTTTCTTAACATGGTGAAAAAACGTCGGTCCTTGATTTTCAAGGGCTTTGTTAATATACACTGTTTTAATTCATGTAAGTTTAATCACAAAAAGTGATTTAATCTTACTTCTTCTACCAGCATATTAGCATTTCATTTTCTGAGCATTTGCTTCAGCTGGTTTTATATAACCATCTAGAAAAACCAATATCTCCTAACATTTTGCTAACACTGTTCCTTCAAAGCAACATCACATTTCCTTAGTCCCCACTGAAGTCTCCCCTCTCATTTTTCTCTGTACTTATTTATTTAGCCAGGCCTCACAGAGCAGGCTAAATATCTGTTACCCTTTAAATAATTTCTTTTTTCCAAGTTCCAGAAGGTTGTAAGCTAAAGAATGTAAGTCTCTTGTGGTACCACCTGACAGCCTCATATATTTCACTGGGACTTGTAGAGATTACTAGAGTGGAAAACACATCACGTACATCAAAACAAACAAAAAACCAATTCTGATTTATTGCTCAACCACATTTTTCAGACTTTATGTAAATGCATGCATGAAGTTTTTTCTACCCTCTGCCCAGAAAGCATTTTACCTCCCTTCTCAAAATAAAGCAGCTGTTCAATGCTAGAATTGGAAATACATTTTGAGAGCGAGACCGCCATAAAATAATGTGGGATTGTCATGGCGAGTTCCTTTCTTCCTGCCTTGCTTTCTCAGCTCTGCTTTGGGAAGGCAGAGCTCTTCCCTGGCACTTCCCTCCCCCTGGCTCCTCACTGCCCTGCCAAGGGGACACCTTTCCTGCGTATGTGACTGTCAACCCCATGCAAAAGTGAAGGTTCCACATTCCCTTCTTCACCACTTTCATGACTTCCCATCTCTTCTCTCCTTCCCTTCCCTCCTTCCTCTCTGCAGATCCTGGTCACATATTTGAACAAGAGCATTTTGTTACAGCCTAAAATCTCCTCATACTATAATTTGTGACTGCATACTAGAAGCCATAGAAAAGATATTGAATTCAACCATCAGCCAGGAAAGGCCTTATTGATTACCTGCATTTACCTTTCAAGGAAAGCCACCTTTGTATTTCATGTCATTCTTTAAGTGTAAATTCCTTATGACAGGAGTCTCTCAGGCTAAATTTCTGCCATCAGTTACTGTGAGAAAGCCACTGTTCCAGACAGCTACAGATTCTCACAGATTTTAAAAGTCATCATCATATTTGAGATCATTTTGTCTGGCTGTTGAGTGCTCTGATGCCAAAAACTACATGAGGCAGGAAGAGCTATCCCTGAACTTGCAGTAAAGCAATGTAAAATACAATTCTGGGCAGAGAGGAAGATCCCAAGTATCCCTACAACCCAGAAAACTATCACAGAGCAGAGATGGCTCCAGAGTGGGAAGGACAGGGCTGGTAGACTCAGTGCAGCCCTGAGGAGGGAGCCAAGAGGTAGGAGCCCCTTGATGAGCCTGCCCGTCAAGGAAGTGGAAGGACAGCATCAGGTAGTTTGAATTCTGCAAAAAACTGATGGCCAAAGGTAACAGTACCTAATGACAGAGCAATTCTAAGACCCTTGGCAAAAAGGCTTTACTCAAGTGGCCTATTCAAACATACTGGAAGTCACACATTTACCCTACATGATGGCAAGGTCTCAGTAATCTTCACGTCAGTAAAAGGCTGCATGTTGCCAGATGTGATCTATCACAATCTACACCTGAACAGGTACCTGGTGTAATACAGTGCTTGTATAAGGCATCTGGCACTCTGTTAAGGTCTGATTCCCAGCTGCCAATGCATTATTGAAATCCCCTGTGTAAGATATTCCGGCAGTTTCTGAAGCCTGAAGATGCCAAGGTGCACAATTTCTTGCTAGACCACATCTGTCTTCACAGCTCACCATCAATACCAAACCCAAGAGATCTTTTATCCTCAGTGCAGTGAATCTGCAAAGGTGCAGGTCTCTAGCAGAGATGGATAATGAAAGCTCTCCTCTGCTCTGTTATTTTTCTACATTAAGCAGAGTGTGACATCTACAAACCAGCAGTTTCCTAAGGAAATGTTATGCCAGTGCCCTGTTTTCAATACCCCTCTCCTCTGGGAAAAGCATGACAAAATCCAACCCTTTACAGAATTTGCTGTTGGGGGATTTATGAGTTTATTCAACACTTAACTAGACTTAACAGAGATCCATAAAATAGAATATCCATTTAGCTTTATCAAGTTCTATCAAGTATATTACATGGAGGGAACTAAGTGACATATCTTCATAAAGCCAGATGAACTGATAACAAAACTGATTAACAGCTACATTTGGCTTAATGCAGAAATGTATCAGTTCTGTATATTTTCCAGCTCCATAGATTTTTTCTCCTCATCTATGCATAATAGTAGTACCATTAAAATGATAGATGACAAATTTTACATCTCCTGTACATCCATTCAGAGTTCCCAAATGGCACACAACCATCAGCACTCCATGAGTCATCAATTAACATTTCTGCAGCATTCTAAGCATTTTGTTGATTTAACAACAGTGATCCCAGAAAAGGGGGAACTCTCACTGACTTGCTGCGTTGAACCTGGACAAATACTTACGCTTTTGTTTCCATTTTTATTGCCCCAAAACATGACAAAATTCAGTCTTTTGAAAGGCTCCTTCATGGGTTAAGCAGATGGATAAAGAATATCTTTGTTGCTAATTCCAGTTTTGGTGGCAGATACAGAGATTTAAGTTCAGAAAACACCAGTCACCCATTCTTAGGCAGACACAGAAAAAACAAAAGTACTGCAGACCTACAGTGAAGCTGCTTAAATGTTTAATGTCTGATTTTGGGTGTGCCCAGAAGCACAACAATCCTGAGGGAGCTCAGCCAGCTCTCCCAGATGGAATTTGAAACAAACCTTCAGTGACGTCATGTTCTGAAGCTGGCAGTGTGTCTCTAAAGCAGGTGTGACTACAGCTACTGAAAGTTCTGCTAACTGTGCACCACGTTATCAATAAAATGGTAACAGGCTCTCAGTGCAAAAGGCTCTGTTAGGTTCTGTTTTCCAGGTACTAAACCAAACCAGTACATCTCTAAATAACTGGCAGCTCAGCATGGATGTTGTTTCTCCCTGTTCTCTTCCATGAGTATCTATAACACACCTTCTGTTACTGTAACACTTGCTAGAAAAATGATGAGGAAAAAAATAAGCTTACACAGTCTGAGATTGAAAGCAATTTTTCAGGCCAGCCATGGTGTTCTGCGAGGTTTTCATTATGTGAGCA
This sequence comes from Rhipidura dahli, assembly GCA_013399225.1. NCBI lineage: Eukaryota > Metazoa > Chordata > Aves > Passeriformes > Rhipiduridae > Rhipidura > Rhipidura dahli. The sequence continues at coordinate 359,102 of VXAC01000599.1, forward strand.
TCAAATGAGACTCAAAGGCAGTCAAAATTGTTCTGAAAGGGCCATAAAATCTTGATTTCTTCCCTTCACTCAGTTCTCAAGAAACTTGCCCACATTGCAGCTTTTAATAGTTGTGACTTGACACTGTTTAACCCTAATCACAGCTCTCTCCCTGTAACCCCTTTGCCACACTGCTTTCTTCAGGACTAAGAGCACACTTATGGGATCAAAACCACCCCTCCTCATCTGTCCCAGCTCTCTGTGCGAGCCAGCAACAAATGAACACACTGCTCCTCAGAGCAAAGAGCCATGAGGGAAGGAATGAAATATCACCAGGTCTGTATTTCCCAGGATAACTTCAGGGCAACATAATATCCCAAGGACCCTAACTGCTATGACCTAAGGCCAAAATCAAATTGTGCTTCCAGAATTGAGAGAGGAATAATCCTCTGCTCTGTATTGCTCTGTTCATTCCACTTTTCAATAATAGTGGACCGAGCACTGACAGTATAAGATATTACATTATTTTTATAGACAAAACCCCATAATCTTGCAAGAATTTTACAGGAAAGAAGAGTGCAGTTAAGCACATTCAAAAGCCCTTTTTCAGACAAAGGCCAGTTTTGAACTTGCAGCAGAGGTTTAGATTTTACCAGAGACAAAACTCCTGACCAGCAAATTGGCAAGGTCACTTCTATCCAAACTCACCTCTTGGACTGCTGCAGTGAAAGCCTGTTGCACTTGCACTCAGAGAATGCTGAGATTACAGCTCCCACAGAAAAAATGCCCAGACCTTTTCAGATGGAAAAAATGTAACCATTACAGACAGACACCGCAGAAGTTGTCAATCGATTCCAAGTGCACTCAACCGTGGAGTTCTCAGAGCCTCTCCAGCAGAGTGCTCTAACCAAAGCTCCAACTTAAATCCCATATGGTTAATGCACTGACTGCTCCTTCCAATATGGAACTCTAACAAGTGCCTTAAAGCCTAAACTGCATCCGAGTCTTCCAGTGGAGCTCTTGTGTGCTCAAGTCCACAAGGACTACAAGACAGTGTAAGGACAGGTTTTGTGAAAGCTTCTCCATTGTTGCAGTCAACATACACAAGAATCTCAATTTCATGCAACTGATCCAAGTCCCTGCATGCCCTTCCTGTGTCACTGGCCCAAACACTCGGGCAAGCAGCCCCTTCCTGCCTCTTGCTTGCCAGGGCCACAGGACTGCCAGGAAAGTATCAGCTACTGTATTGGGGTAGATCCTTTGAAAAGATTGGTTTCCCACCACTGGGAACAGAAATGACCTTCAAAGCATCTACCAAGAAATATCAGGGCAGTCCCAGTCTGCAGAACCTTGTTGGTGAAACAGATCTGTTGAAGCAGTCATCCAGCAAGCCCCACTGCTCCCAGGAGCAGGTTTTGTACTGCAACACAATATTTTATAGAGCAGAACACTGCAGCTGGAGGGCAATCACTGTCACAGCGACAGTGGACTTTCAGTCCAGCAGAGAAAGATTGGGCTCTACAACACAATCATGCCTCTGTCCTTTCTAACCAAAAATTCAGACTAGAAATGCAGATTCTTTGTTCCAAACAGTGGTTTTAGAGTGAAAAAACCCACCAACCTTGATGCAGTCAAGCATAAACTCAACTGTATTACACCAACCTGCTGCAATGACAGTTTTCATGTTACCAATACCATCAAAAATACCCTAAAGCAAATCCAGCCAACAACAAATTAAGACACTTTTGTCTACACAAGTCTCACATCTATGAGTTCAATGTTCTCATTTTAAAAATAACAAGCCCCTTGCCTCAGGATGCTTGGAAAGCTGTGTGCTATTTGACTATTTGACCTTTCCCTTGCTGTTAACCGGCAAAGCTCAGCTGAACAACTTGAGGAAGGGACTTCAGAGCCCAAACTGTTCCATGTCAGGCCTTCAAAAGTAAATTTGTCCTGAGCAAGCAGCCTGTGCAGAAAGAAGGGAATCCATCTGGAGAGGAACAGTGGCAGCTTTTAGCACGTGTGGACAAACATGAACATGGCTGTTCCCATTCGTGGTTATAAATGGAATTCAGTCTGTTCATTTATACCTGGTGTGGTGGTTACAGGCCAGCCCATTAGACACTGGGCAGGTTCAGGGCCCTGCACTGAGAGCTGTGGGCACCCTGAAATGTATAAACAAGAACAAAGAGACAGACCTGCTTCTGTTGGTGTCAGATGCTTGCTGTTCATCAGTCAGGCAATGCTGCAGGTAAGCACCACCCAGAGTGCAGTGAGGTTGGATAGCTCTCCTCATCCAGTGTTTCCAAGACTAGGGACTGGCAGAAGGTCTGCTTAAAGCAAAACTCATTGAGCACGTAGCCTTACAAATCAGTGCAAAGATTTAATAGAAAGGTCTTGTTCACCTCCACACACACAAATCCTGTGCAAATGAATAGAGGGGATAGGGGAGGAAGAGATGCATGTTCAAAGCTTTCCTTCAACTTCACTGTTTTTTTGTGGTTTTTGAAAGCATTTAGGCAAGTCTTCAGCTAAAACAGGTTGAAAAACACTGCCCCATCTTCTCCCCTCCCCAAGGCAGGGCCAGCCACATCTACAACACTCCTGGCAGACTGTTCTGCACTGAATGGCTTCAGCTCATCTTGGCTGAGGTCAAACTCATCAAGGTCAGTGTTGGGGTTTGAAAGTTTTCCTTTTCGGTTCTTCTCCGTGGTGGAATTTTTTCCCTGGGTGTGTTGCAGAGAATGATGGCTGGGTGATTACGAGAACAAAAGGGGAAGGCCAAGCAGGCTGCCCGCTCTGGCACCTGGGGGTGGGAACTCAGCTCGGAGGGCCGGTGGGCACTCAGCGTTGGTCACGAGGTGAGGGGAGACTGCTGCCTGCCGTGGTGGTGAGGACAACGCTACGCTGAACCTCTGCATTTCTGGCCGCTTTCCTTCTGTGGGAGAAGCCCCGGGATTCCCGAGCCTGTTTTGTTCCTGCCCTGCTGGGAGTCGGGCTGTGGCCACCGTGTCCCTGCTGCTGCTCTGAGCCTGTGCTACACTGTAGCCCGTGCGCCCTGCCTGCCGAGAGCTCCCGGGATTTCTGCTGCGGCTCCGGACTCATCTGCCGCCCAGAACTGGTGCTNCCCAAGAGGCCATTAATTAACAGTCTCCTAACTAATGCAGCACTTTCTTGCGTAGAGAAAAGTCTTACAGGAATATTTTGCAGACAGCCATGGGGAAGACAAACAAACCTGCTGGCCAGGAAGGTAAGGAAGGTGGGGGAGAATAAAACCTGGCACCCGGGTCTGGTTAGGGCAATTTAATCCACTAACTGGCTGCTGGCAGTGACAGTCACAAAATCCATCACAAACAGGGCTCGCTGCTGGCTCCCAGAAAAAGCAGCTGGGAACAGCATGAGCTACACTCTGCATCTGGTTTAAAACCTACCCATGCACCTCTGCATGAACTTGTCTTGTTATCTTCTAAGTGTAAGTTGTAGACGTGGTCTCCACAGTGCCTGTAACTGCAAGTTCTGTAACTTAATCGTGTCACGACACATTTTTCCTTTCATTTTGTTTCTCAACTTCCTACCTGGAAATATTGCTGAGGTCCCCTGGTTCTTCTAGTCTGAAAACAGTAAATCATGATGACTCCTCTTCTCCTGGTCATTCATCAGTTCAGAGTCTTCTCTCACCCCTCCTTTCCAGTCTTCCCTTATTTTCAATCTCTAGGCAGCACATACAGCTTACAGGTCACAATAACATCCTGGCTCTACCTGCACATGGACTGCAGCAAAGTGTGACAAGTGATCTTTTGTTTAAATGCAGCATTAACCCGAGCCATGCCTGCTGTGAGGGCTGCTTGGATCCTCATCTGTAACACAAGAACCTGGTAAGACAGATGAGACAAAAGTCCAAATAAATACAGATGATGATACATCAGCCTGGAGTGAAGGTGGGACAGTAGGTGCTGAGCCAAGGCAAAACACAACATAAACAGGTTAAATAATTAGGCAATCATTTTGACTGGGTTTTGTTTCCTCTAGCCAGAATATGCCTCTGATGGATGACAGTATATTTTTAGCCACTGTAAATGGCATTAAGAGATAGTTGCTCTATTATGCCCTTAAGGTCAGCAGATGCTTTATACCCAGCTGCATGAGAGAATCACTGTGTATGCTCCTCATGAAGCAGCAAGTCAGATTACCTGCAGATAACAGCATCTATAAAATGTTTTAACATATAAAGCAGGAAAGAAAAGGGGAGGGGGGGGTAGGAAAAAAAAACCCAAACCAAAACATCCCAGCAGCCTCGTTCTTCCTTTTACAGGCCATGTCAGCTATGTCTGTATCATCACTAAGGAAAATTTTGGCTATGTCACTAAGGAACAACCTGAGAGGGACCATTTCAAGTGAGGCCCATACGTGGGACTGCCCATGCTGCAAACACAGCTGCTGAGATGGGGAATATGATCAAGTGCAAGCAGTGACAAAATTCTGCCTTACTGAATTTGTTAGGAGCAGTGAATGGCCATGGTGTAAAGTCACTTCTCCTCCTAAGCTGCCACTGCTGAAACACATCAAAAATGAATGGGCCTTTTTTTCTTTATTTTATCATTCACATTCACTCTGTGGTGGCAGCACAGTCAGGATCTATAAACCCTTAATTTCTTCCAGCCATCCTTATCGCCAGAAGATTGTTTCCTGAAAGTAAACATAAAATGGCAGAAGGGTGAGCAGAGATAAAAAGGTAAAGTAGTTAACAAAGCTTTAGAGGCATCCACAGTAACTTCCCTGATTTAATATTTCTGCATACAAAGACAAAGCAATCAGTGTGAAAGAACAGAACACGTGATGAATACTTGGCAACTGATATAGAGCAAGACTTCCAATGACATTTTCACTGGATTTCAGAGATACTACCCTGCTTTTTAAGCCTCATATATGCAGCCTGTAGCCTGTTACAGGCTGCACATATGAAGGTATTGAAGGAGGCTTTGAGAACAGGAAGGGTAAGAGGAAAGTACATTTACTGCAAAGCACGTGGAAATAATCACTTACACGAGGTATTTTTTGTCTGTTGTTCCTTCCTTCAGGTTCCCTCACTGTCATGCCACATTTCATAGATGTGTGTAACAATGACCAGGACTCAGACCTTTTGTTCTACCATTCTGCTACCCATGGAAATTATGGCTAGATGGAGTAGCCAAAAAGTAAAAGCTATTAGATTATTCTGTGGATAAAATTCCATCTGCACATGCTCTAGATCCAGGAGGATTTATGAACCCATTTCCCACAGGTATCAGTAGAAAATTACTTTGGCCATTTTTCCTTGTGGTAGCAGACCAGATTAGTTTGTATCTTATGACATCCTTCCCCTCTCCCACTGTAAGAGTTTGTCATGACATCCTACAAATGCCACTGGTTGCCACAACTGTTTGAAAGTACCAAAAAAAATTTCAAAACATTATCTTTCCTGTCCTTTCCATCCCATGAGTTTTTCCTGTTAATTACAATTATTTTTTGAAATATCAGATCTTCCACAGCCTTCCAGTTTCTTTGGAGAGTGCAGGGCAGTTATGCTGGTGCTTGAATGATAGGAAATAACACCCCAGGCCTACTAAGACAAGGCAGTAATTCAGGGCCCACAGGTTAGAAGTCCCTGTACATCAAATAATACTGCACAGCAAAATCTGTTCTGCTAAACTCCCCAGTTGTAAATGCATGAGTTGAACAAAAACATATTTTCTCATTTCCCACAGCTGTGACTTGGGAGGAAGAGTGGATATTGTCTATGCTCAGACTGTAGCAGGTAAATGCTTAACATTAATAAAAATGTCATGTGCATAAACCCAGCTTCTATTTCCAATAAAGTATTTTGTTGGCTGTTCTCTCATTTCATAGAGAACACAAGATTACATTAAAAGATTCTGAAAACATAACAAAAAATTCAATTGTCTGACTCATGCTTTAGGTCAAGGAAACCTGATAAAGCAATCTGAAAAAGGTACCAAAAAAAAAAAAAAATTAAGGAAGTGATTTGAGAAAGAATGGCAGAATTTGAGCACCACCGTGGCCTGCATGAGATTACTTGGAACAACAGCACCCTCCCCTGCCGACAAGGCAAATGGCACAGGCCTGGAGAAAATGACACTCCTGTCCCGTTCGGGAAATGGGAATTCAACTCACTCCATCGACACCCAGAGGAACTGGAGCTAAACTACAGGCACTAGAAAAGGAAACAAGGCTTTTCACTTAGCTCTTTTTGGTGAATAGAGCCACACTTCTTGAGGCCACAGCTAGAAAAAGCCTTGTGTGGTTTATTTGCAGCCACTCCATGAGGTTTCAGTGTTTCTGCAGATGCTTCATTGAACAGGGACAAAATAACCACATGATAAAAGTTTCACTGAGACAAAGAAATGAAGTCTTTTCATTGTCAAGTCAGAAATGCAATGTCAGGATGAACTACAGATACTGGACAGGTGAGTTACAGAACGGACAGAATTCTGGTCCCTACAAAGTGCTGTTCAGTCACATTCCACACACCTGTTCCAGGCAAGCTATCAAGTGGCACTTCCAGAGGACACCAGAAACACCCACAGAACACAAAAGCTGTGACCCACCACACCCCACTGTAATGACTCACCAGCTCTGTCTTCCAGGCATATTCTAGATGTAAATCAAAAAGAAGAGTTATTGCTTAGGCTTTTCATGCATAACATGGCTTTGTTCATCAATTACTGCCTTCCAGTATGAATTTGAGTAATTGGATGCCCACAGCAATTCCAACTACCAGGGAGTTGAAGTGGGATAAAGAAGCAATATGAATGGCACTTACCATGAATCTAAATCAAGCAAACTCATAACTTAATATGCATCAAGAACAAAATTGAGAGAAAAGAAATCACCTAAAGCAGATAGTAGTCTTTTCTTCCCCCATACACTGTGTTCAATGCTGCAAAGGTAAACACATTGTGATGAAAACAATCATACTTCTAGTAGTAAAATAGGAGCCCCTAAAACGCTTTCCTGTGTGGGGAAGAGAAAGAAAGCAGGAGGGACAGTAGCTCTTCAGTGAAAACCAACAATACTGTACTAATTAACAGCGTACTTACAAAACAGATTCTTTGAAGGTAAAGAGGGGCTGATTTTAGTGCTCATGCTCAGATCATTGAAAAATGACTTTGCAAAGAGATTGATAGGATCTTCCAGCACTTCAAAATTGTGACAAAATGAACAGAACACAAACTTTCATGACTCAAAATCAGAAGATGGAAAGAAAAAATCTAACATGCTAATGATTAACTATTGCTACTGATGAAGTAATTAATTCATTGGTAGCTCTAATTTAAAAGGTCTCTTAGAAATGCACTGTAAAGATTCCAAATTTTGTATTCCTAAAGGGATGTTACACAGTAAATACTAGAAACATTGCAATTCAATGAACTTCTTCACATTTTAATTAGACTTCTTAGAGTAAGAAAGGTTCTCAGACTTGGTTTTCTCTGTTCAGTTACTTCAATAGGGAAATTCAAATGCTTCTGCCCATTTGCATTTCTGCAGATGACTGATACTATACTGATCCCTAACAACTCCTGGTCAGAGTCATTACTTACAAATTCTGGCACTAATTTAGATCATTGCACTTCAATCATAAGCATCAGGTTTGTGACAAGGGTCAGACTCTACTGGAATAGCTTCACACATGAACCAAAAAGCTACCAAAAAACTGAAAACAGATCATGAAGATCAGGTGGTACTTTCCTAAGAATTCTAAAGAAACTGAAAGAAGCTGAAAAATTAAATATAGTGTCTAATCTCTAAAGCAGTAGAAAGTAGTGCCGTAAAGATTTTGCCTTGGCAAATATTCAGTCACTTCGAAAGATAAAATCCAAAACCAGAAAGAGCTCCTGAAACCTCCTGTTATCCCAAGATATTTCCAGGCCAGTGGTCATGCCAAGCCTGCAGTGTGTGCAGCTGGCCATGTGATTCCAGGATGAGTAACTGTAAATTAGCAGTCCTTGCTAACACATCTGTAAAAAGGCTCCACAAAAAGCAAAACTGACAAACCATTTCAGGGAAGGGAAGAAAACAAAATCTGAACACAATATCATTTTTTCTTCTGCATATTTTACACTGAAAACAAAGCATTTAGCAGCTAGAGATCATGACAGTACTAATTGAGAATTACAATGACAAAATTAAAACTTTACATTTATTCAACGTGAAAGTTTTAAACCTCTTAATAACCTGTGAAGAATCAATTTCAGGAGGACTACTACAATGTGCAGCTGATGTATGTGACTGACTGATAAGCCAAGTTCAGAACCATGGTGTTCAGCCCTTACAAGGCATGGAAGAGAAGCCTCTTTATTCTCCTTCACACACGTCAATTTAATTTTCAGAACCACGCATAAATGCTGAACTAAAGCAGAGAATTTAAGGCAGCCCATGAAACAGGCTGGTGCTTCTCTCACCCTGTGCTCTGCTCCCTGCTAACCTGAGGGGAGGGATGCTGCAACCATCCTCTTTTTCTCCCAAGATCCCTGAAGGGCAGAGCCCTGTCTTGGCATCTCTTCACCTGCTTCCACCCCAGGCACCCCTGCCTGGCCCTGGAGTACAGCATGTCTGCTCTGCTGTGGCCCTGCACAGCAACATCAGTTCCTTCCTTGCCCAAGGCTTTAAAGGGGAAGAAAAAGACAAAGCAGCACAAAATGACAATGCAATGCCCAGCAAGCACCAATACTTTGGTTTTCCAACTACACTGAACAGCAGCATCACCCCAACACCCATATCCTAGGCTTGACATGAAGATGGAGAGCTGCAAAACACCACAGATACTTAAAAGCTTCAGTAATGGGAGGAAATACCGACCAAAAATCTGAGGCACTAGAATCATATCAATGGGAAAACAGATTAAAATCCATTAAACTAGATTAAAAACCATGTACAACAGTGATGAGAGGGGAAAAAAATTTATTGGTCCTTTAGATTTCCAATGATTGCTTGTAATATGTTCAGCAAATTTATTCAAATATTACATACAAAGGATTTGTTTGCTATGTTAGAACTAGCTTAACATTCAGTGGAAATGTACGGAATAAAAGCAAAACAGGATAATCTTCAATTTATTGTGAAATACATGATTATATTTTCCTATTTCAGCAAAACACCTGTAAAGAACTGGATTCTGTGCTCAGCACCCACCTTCCGCAAAGGTGACTCTCTCAGATCACAGAAGGCACTTGAAATTCCTGGAAGCTGGGATGTCAGGAAGAGGAGGGATAACAGCGAGCTTGTTTTTACTAAGTGCAATCCTAGTATAAATTCAAGCAGCCACAAAGCAGTAAAATACAAGACCTCAGGCAGACATGCTAATGAAGGGCTGCAAAGCTGGCGTACAACAAACGCTGCGTGTCCCTTCCCTGTCAGTCGTCGTCTCCGCCACAGAGGAGCAGCAGCGCTTTCCTGTAGTCCCCAGAGGTGTCTTTCTGTGAACACAGCAGAGCAGCACCATGAGTCACCAGAGCAGCTGCCAAGGAGGGCCCCAGCACTTACACAGTCATCCCACCCACAGGAAATCCACACGGATGACTCGCCACTCAGGAATGACACAAGGAAATTCTGTGCCTCTTGTAGGAGAGCTATATTTACACAGACAGACTGCCAGAGACAAAAAACCTCCAAAAGCTTTACTAGAAAACAGAGCTGCCTGTTGCACACTTGGTGCATTTGTCTGCAAGGAGAAAGTCCAAAGGAGAAACCCAAAGCAACACCAAAAGCAGCATCCTATAAATAAGCAGAGTGCACCACCACTGCCTAGAAAGGCACCAGCCCTGCTCTCTGTAATCAATAGGAAGCTTTGATACAAAATCCATAAATTTGTATGGTCCTGACAGGCAGTGCCAAAAAGCAACTCCACCCAGACTAGTTAAGGGAGCCTAATATCAGGAACAACAGTAGAAAAATCATAAAAAGCAGCATTTCAAAATAAAACAAGAAAAAAAATCCAAGAAAAAAAAAAAGCCTTTTGGCTTAGCTTTGCAGCAACAGCTGGCTCTGGATTCCTTGCTGGCTCCTTCCCTTCTTGCTCCTTCCCATCCACTCAAAGGAAATCATGACTCAGACTGGTTCCACTTGGAAATGCTGCAAAGAGTTCCATGCCACAACCCAAGATCCAAATTTCAAACTCATGATAATTCAGACTCCCAACCTCAGAGTTATTCCTCTGGAGCCCGCACCCTCTCTGAAGCACTGGACAATAAGGAACCCAGACAAGAACAAGGAAATGATGCAGTATCTAAAAATGGTGTATGAGTAACTGTAATCTCAGAAAGCCACATCATCTTCCCTGGTGAACACACTGGAAGGAAACCTTGAGCTTTCCTTAGGAAGTGTCCCCCACTTAAACAATGCAATGTCAAAACTGAAGACACAGTTGTGTGTCTCAGAGCACAGTGTCACATCCACCCTCTCCCAAAAAAACAAAGCAGGGAAAACAGTGACATCTCAGTCACCCCCATGTTCCCTGAGAACAGAAGAGTAATTTTACCTGAATCATTTGATACAATGATTTAGCAAAATTCTTTCTGAATTCTTGTCTAATATCCAGCAGATCAATTTCACTTCTTGAAACCATGACTCTGATCAGGGTGTCATCATCAGTGCCAGCCCCCTAAAGAGGAAAGATCAAATCATATTAAAATATGAGCTTGTTCTGGACAGATGCTACAACAAAACATGAAATACAACCGACCATGGTAGAACATGAACGCAACAAGTGGCATCTCAAGCCACTCCTGCATTACAGTTCAGCTCCACAACAGAGAATATTTGGGACAGTATCACAAGACATTCACACTGAAACATGGAGAACAGAGGGCTGACCATGCAGGGTGCTCTAATCCCTGGACTTTATCAGGTGCCATATACTCAGACCTCTTATTTCACATTTCTTCTCAGGCTTCAACTGTGAAGGCCCATATAAATTAAAACAATCCAGTTCCAAGCTCACACAGCAGCACAGCTGCTCAGCATCACAGTCAGAATCACATGTAAATCCCCCTTGCAGTGGACTCTGAAGCTGCAGTCAGCTCTGGAGCTGGGTGCCTCAATCCTAGCAGTGCCCAGTACCAAGGAGTATCATACAGCAAGACACAGGCAGAGCAACTCATTCCAAACTCTCCAGCTGTTTATTACGAGGGCAAACTTGACAAACCTTTTCCAACCACACAAACATGCCCCACTCTGCCATCTTTAGTGCTTGAAACATTTCATGTTCCTGAGCAGAGCAAGGCCCTGACCCCTGTGCTCAGACAAGGCAGACTCCACACAAGCTCAAGCCATACAAACTTTCACGTGCTGACCTGCGGGTGCACCTCAGGGAAGGACTTGGCAGAGCCCCCACGATCATCTTCAGCCTAACGTCCAGGGTCACTCAATCCTTCTGGGTGCAATATTCTTGGATTACACCTAAAAATGCCCTAAAGCTGCTCAAAAGTTATGCCATGAGTCCAGTGGTTTCTGAGGAATAAAAGCCAAGCTCTGCCCCACCTAATCATGAAAACAAACTCTGCTCAGTGCAGAACCTTGTCATGCCAAACTGATAAATTAGAAGTACAAACTCCTCTGTCAAAGTAATAATTGACAAAAAGCTTTCTTATCTGAAGTGTTTACTGATTTTTATTTGTATTCAAAAAACAGTTGGGGATCTCACCAGAAGACATTGGTCAGGCTCCTCGTAATAGAGGTGTATAACAATCTAAAGCCTACAGGAAAATTGCATTCCTTAAAAAATAAAAATTAATAATTAAGAAAAAAGTAATCCTCCTCAGACAGCTCAGCCTACTGGTACAATAGTTTGTTTTTTCACCTGAATCTTATTCTACATTGTTATCTATAAAAGCAGTAAAGGACTTTTAAAAATTGACCAATCATTTTGTGTCTCATCTCTAATTCTCAAGCTGTCACCTCCTCTGGTGACAAACATACTTCAGGGCTTTCCAGCAAGGGGAAGGGAGGAATTCTTCAGGGAAGCTGATAACTTGCCTGAGAACAACAGACTAGCTACCTCTGGTTTAATTCATAATACCCACTGGAAGTGAAAAACTACAGTTTTCCCTGCTGATCTCTTCCTGTCCAAGAGAAGGTAAAGCCAACAGAAACAGGGATGCATTGCTAATGCAATTCCCATGCATAGTATTTTGCAGCTGTTTAAGCCTTTTCTTTTCTCTGCTGAGTTTCTTTTGCTTCTCAAAACAGGGTGGAGAGTAACCAAAACGTGTTTCAAAGCTACCTAATGCCCTCGGTCTGTAAATACTCACATCCAAATCAAACAGCACTCAAATCTGCACAGTTTACAATTCTTTCCTTCCTTAGTACATCCAGCACCTAAAGACACTGGAGTCTATCCAGCTGAAGGTGCCCAGTGCATGTTGCCAGACATTTTCCAGTGTAGCAACACCAAGTCAAAAAACAGCTGATGAGACTAAAAGACCTATGTTCTGACACACCTACAGGGAACTTCAAGGAAACCTTAGGAATTGTTTGCATCCTCTCCCAGAACCTTTTGCAGATACTCAGTGATACAGTAACCTGTCAGCATTTCCAGTGGCAGAAGAAACTAAGAGGAATTGTAGCTGGAAGAGATGGACAGTGAGGCAGAGAAAACATTTACATACCTTCATGGAATGGTACAGGGTCTCAGCGAAATAGGCAGGCACACTTCGGATGCATTTCACTGAAAAAAGGCAAATAGTTGAATTACTGCCTGCTATTAAACACAGGGCAATCTCTGACTGCCAAGACAAGGTGTATGTCACTGGGATATTCTCTCCAGGGCTGTCACCTGGTCTGTTCCTGCATTGCAACTCTTTGGGTTCTGGGATTTAGAACAATTTACTTCTAATAGCAGAGACTTTATTAGTCAAACTCTACAACACTGTCCTGGATGAACTGCCAGGAATACAGGGGAGGGCAGAGTTTGGTCTCAACCTCTGGCAGAGGTGACCCAACACATGCAGTTGGCACATGATCCAACAGAACACAGTTCACCACCTCTTCTCTAGATATAAAAATAGATCCCAGGTGATTACCTTCCTAAAGGAACCCTGTTTTCATGCCAGTCTCTGTGACAACTGCAATTTAAGGAGGCCTGGCAGTAAGCAAAGGCAGCCAGCTCTAGATGTTAAGCCTTAATTACCCACTGCCAGAAGCAGCTTCTCCAAATCACCAGAGGTTTCCCGGTCAATGGTCTCTTCAATCTGGAAGCCAGAAATGGTCATGTACTTGTCAAACACTGCAAAACAAAGTGTGCTTGGTCAGTGAACAGCCCACATTCCTGCCAGTCCCCCCCTCAGATCAGGACAATGCCACCTGTGTGTCATTATTCACAAAGCAGGTGCTACTGGCCACTCACTGTCCTATTCTGAGCACCAATTTCCCATGAGATACCCCCTGTACAACCCCTCCCTGCATCTGGAAGGAACAGCTCCATCCATTATTCCCAGTGGCCTAAACAGCTTGGTAAAAGAGACTTAGAGATGGGCAAGGAGCAAGGGGAAAAACGGATTGTCTCTCTATTAGCAGCTCCAAGTATGCACCTCAAAATGGGCTGAGCTTTTCCAGGCTGGATTTCAGGCAGAAGCTTGCAGGCCCTCATTAACCACACTACCTACCCCTCCTCAAGTGGGAAACACTGCGGGTTCCCAAGATGGTGATGAACTTTTCTTCATCTGTTCCCCATTTCAGCTCTCCAGCTCTGAACAAAACCTGTCACAAATTCAGGAGATTAAAACATCAGCATTTGTTTTGCATCCTGTTGAAAAGCTCTATTTGTCTCACTCTAAGGAACATTAAATTTACTAACAAGCTATACCTGGAGGGAAAACAATGAAATAAAATTGCCAAGTACTGAACTCATCTTAGAAATAAATGAAAGAAATCTGAAATTGAGTGTGATGGCATTTCCATGAGTAAAGCAGCTTCAGGCCCTGAAACTGACTGTGCATAGTCCTTTTCATAAGCCTGAAGTTTTCTGAAACTGTGGTAATACACCAAATAAAATCTATTCACAATACTGCCTAGTCTGCCCTTTCTTCCCCTTCCCTTTTTCAAATCAGAGTAGCAAAACTTTGTTACATGATGGCTCTTCAACAGCAGAACCATCCCAACTTGGCTCAGGAGGAAGTCTTCCAATAAGGTGGGGAAGATGGATCAAGAAGCTCTCAGAAACAAGATTTGTGGGCTGATAAATTCTTAGTTGTTTGAAACCAGATTTTAATCATGGTTTTAGCACATTCATGGCTTTTCAGGCAAGTCTGTCTTTGATGCAGAAAAAGATCTGGCTGCATTTTCAGCACCAGGAAAGCAAAACACTTCAAAAAGTTCGAATGAACAAGAGAAGGGAGAAAAGAAGAAGGAAAAAGAAATGTGGAAAATGAAACAAGCTGAAAAACTTTGCCTTTTTCCAAATAGTGTGCTAAACACTTTAAGGAGAAAGGTTGTACATATTGCAGTATATATGCTCTTCTTAATAGTAATGGTACAGAGTAAAAGAAGGTGGAGAGGCAAAAGCTATCAAGGCACTCACTGCAAGGATATTTAGTACAAATAATATATGCCAAGCCCTCCAAATGAATAGCAGCACTCTCCACCCAGTAGCAAATGAGAAGTCCCAGTATTGCATTTAGAAATACCAGCAAAGAACTTCTTTAGAGATACTGGAAGTTGTAAACAGCACTTCATGCCAGCTTTCAGTTTTTACCTGCCTTGCCACTGGGCAATACATAAAATATACCTCAACTGCACAACTTTAAAGAAGTGATATTAACAAAATCTCTTCCAAAAAGCTTTCAAAAGAATACCTTCAGGCATTCTCAGAAAAGTCTCACAATTGCTTTGAATTAATATTTAGCAATCATATACACAAAAAATTTTAAAATCACCACTGAGCAAAAAGTTTGCCTTCTAATGTATCAAGTCCTTTCCAGAATATCATGACTCGAGAAAAACATTGGGAAGCCAAAAATACTCCTGCATTTGCAGAGTCATGTACCTCAGTTCTGACCATCTGTACCTGGCAGTAGCAACTAGAAAATGACTGAATCTGTTCCAGCTGTGTTGGGTGGTGAATGGAAAGTCCATTGACTCAAGGACCCAGCTCAAGCTAAATGTATGCAGCAAACTGCAGAGACTATTGAGAAAAACCAGGACCTTTTCAACAGCTGGGTTTGGTGCCTCCTCAGTTTAGCTGCCCATTTAAACCCAATTAAAGGGGCCAAAAGGAATCCATCTACCTACCAGGGCCTGTGCTCGTGGGTTTCCTCAATTGCATAGGTCCAGCTAAAAGCAAGACTGAAAATTTAATGGAACAGTCTAGGTCAGGATTCAAATTTGCCCCTGTAATATTCCAGCTGGAATTGTCCCAGGAAATTAACTTGAACAGCAGAACAACAGTGCTTTCTGAATTTAAGTGACAAAGGATAGGCCCGTGCCAGTAAAATATATTCTGCCAGTCTGTCTCTGCATCTTGCTGTGCTATCAGGAGAATGCTCCCTTAATCTGATAGTCTTTGTTTACTCCATGTCACCTCAAACAATCCCTGCATTTCTTTCATCTCAACAGACAATTTATGAGAGAAAAATATCTCATGCAGAGTTATCTAAAATAACTGAGAAGAACTACGTATTTAATGAGTTGTAATCAAAATGCTGAAATATTGACCATCACTACAACAAAGTAAATGGCACCCAGCAAGAGACTGACAAGGACACCATTTAACTGCTGGCATTCCTTTCCACCCAGAGAACAGGTTTAGGGAGCAGTCATGTACAAGGGATTAAATTCAGAGAGAAGTCAGATATTAAGGAATGAACTGTTAACATCTGCCTTTTCTAGCAGTGGGTCCCTCATCCTCACCAAGCCTCAGCAATAACTCTCTCTCTCACTGTTTCATTCAGGCCCCTCAGTAAATAATAAACAAAACAAGACACACTTTACACTGAAATGTAAAAGTGCCAAAAATTTTGATCACGGTGTTCAGGTTTTGGCAATTCTTTTGTCCAGAACATACCAAAGAACATGAAAGCATATTTAAAAACACAGAGAACCTTAACTATCACTCTTCCACATTTGAATTTTAGCTATCATCTTTGTGAGCTAACTTCTAGAAATACCCCAAACCCCAGTTCACCTACCTGAGCATCCTGCTCAACAAGAGCCTCATCAACTCCAACATCAGGGTCTCTGTTTGCCTAAACGGAAATCCAGAAGTTGTTAAACTGAAGAATTGGAAGCTAAGTACAAAAACATTTATGTGTTACATTGAGACTGTAAGTCACTGTGAGAAGTCACCCCCTAATGCATCTTCTCCAAACCCACTTTGTTTTTCCCTTCTGCTTGCACGTGTCGCTATGAAATAAATGTTCTCTTCCCATTTTGCCTTCAAAACCCCACGCAGCAGCACCTGCTGCACCCGCAGGCATCACAGAAGTTTTGTGATTCAGTGATATGGAAATGACTCAGAAGAGAGCCCAAGGCTGACCCTGCACATCAGCAGAAGTGACTCAGCTCCAGAGCCAATCCTGCCCAGCACCAGGCCCATCCAGAACCCAGCTCAGCAAGCAGCAAATGCACCTAGAAGTGAAAGTAATCACACAACAGGACACTGACCTGCAGCAACACCACCAGCAGCCTCTGGAAATGGCCTGATGTCTCTCCTGTGATCTTATCCTCCAGGTTGGCTTCATACTCTGCAAAAGAGCAATGCCCACTCACCACCTTACAGGCTCCCTTGCTATTTGAGGGGAAAGCAAGGAAAAGCTAAAACCTCACTTGACTCACAATTTGTAAAATCATCTACCAGAAACATCTTTAACACTCAGGACATATTTTGCTCTCACTAATGTAAAAGACATGAAAACACAGCACCTCACACCTCGTGTCAGGAGCAGATTACTGAAAATATTTTGAAGTACAAGGTGACATGCACACATTAAGTTCCTTAAGGAACTAAAGGGGATACAGACATGAAGTCATGCTCAAATACAGGAGTCTCAACTGTACAGAAACCATGAGCCCAGACAAGCCTACTACTTATAAATTTTGCCCTTGGAGACTGTGTTTGGGCTCAAAATTTGTTAAGACACGAGAATTTCTTGCGTGGCAGGAATCTGCATAGAAGTAAAAAACATTTGTTGAATAAAACACTGCTCTAAAAAACAACCCCACAATCACAGGGTAAAAGCACCTACTCCCGTAAAGAGCCAAAAGCTGCACTTGCTTTAACCCAAGTGCACTTAAACAGAACATAGAGCAAAAGGCAAAAAAAAAAAAAAATCAGTTCTGAGTTTTTTATGGGGTATCAGTTTTCTTGTTTCCAGTTCCTCCAAATTGCCTTTCAGTCAAAGGGATTGAAATAATGGGTGGGAGAAAGAAATGTCTTTGAAAGAACTCTTACTGTAAAACACAAAACACCATAATATGCAGTCATAACTCTGAAATAAAAAATATTTAGGTTTCCAATCCAAATTCTAGTTCCTTTCAATATCTTCCAGCAGAGCAGAAAGAACACCCTCTTATTGGACACATCCATCAGTTCACAGATATACCTGATCTGAAAGATGAGCTAAAATCATATTAAGGGAACTGAACAGAGACCCTTATTTTATATAGAAAATTACCTTGCAGATAAACCTGTTTAATATGCTGCACTTCCGCGGGTGTTCTGGAGGCAAGAATTTCAGTCAACACTTTCTCATTGGTTCCTGCTCCCTGCAGGGGTGCAAGTATGAATCAGTTGATGCAACAACAAAAGGAAAACAAGAATTCTCTTTGATAATCAAAACCAAGCATAAACTTACACATTAGGACCAAATAAAAAATATTTTCTTCTTTCTGGTATACTGTAGGTGTTTTAAAGAGAATTTCTTCTAGTTCTGTCTTGTTTTCAAAAGCAACACAAAAATTTATAAAAGCCCAGTGCTGCAGGATTCAGATGGGCCCTTCCATGCCCAAGCACAGCCAGGTATGCCTCAGTTCTTGGCTATTACAAGCAATGCCATCAGAGAAGTGAATGAAGAGAGGAGGTTCCCATCTTAGCTCTAATTCATAGTGTCTGTCAGCAGCCAGGACACAGATAAACACAGAGCCACCCAGCACAAATCTGCACCCTGCTGTGAGCTGTGCTGTTCTACAAGGCCCCTCTTCCACTGCAAACACACTCTACAGAATTGCTAACCCTGACAGTTTCAGCAATTCTGCTGTTCTTAATAACAGCAGGCACAACAGCCACTCTTCTGCTTTTACAAGGATAAAACTTACAAAAGCCAAGCCAGTATCTTGTTTCCACAAGTCTGAGCCTACTTTGTTTGCAGGAATAATCCACTGCTCTTTACACATACAAAGGAGTTGTTTCACAAATACAACACTGAAATGCAATACTGTGCATTTTTTGCTTCAGCATGTTATTCACAACCTTTCCTGTAGGGAAAACATCCAATACTAAACTCATACAAAGATATGCAACTGCATACAAAGCTATCCAGAATACAAATCTGCCAGGTTACAGGCAATCATTTCCAAAACACAGACTGTTTCATGAACATGCCTACTCAACAAGGGAGGCTGCCACAGTTAACACTCTGATCCAAGTAGCAGCAGTGAAAATTGACAGGACAGCCTTCAACAGAAAGTCAGTGCTCTTAGCTGAGTTATCTTGCACTGAAGTCCCTGCTATCACATCTTCTTTACTGTTACCCCTTAGCAGAAGTGCAGCCAGTATCGACATACTTCCCCGTGCAGACACATTCTCTGAAATTCTATGGTCTTGGGTTTAATACCTTTTTTTTTGTAAGTGACTAGAACAAAACCAGTCTTGTTTCACTATCTCTACTCTCCCTCCTACACCCATCTGTTCTGTCATTTCCCTGTCAGTCTTTGACTCCTAAATCAATAAGAGGAGCTTAGGAGTACAATTTTTTTTTTTATTAATCAACAAGGCCTTTATCAGTTTCTTTGTCAGGTATCATCTCCCCTTCCCCCAATGCACATAAAGACATTACAGAAAACCTCCAGGAACGAAGTTTGTGTTGTCTGAGGGACTATTTGCTGGGTCACAGGTGCATGAGCACTTGCTGGCACAGTTGACTAAAGCCTACATATTAACCAGCTACTCATCCAGGATCTTGGGAGTTTACATGCAATTGTCATTCCACAAAGCACTACCTCACACTAGTCAAGTTCAATGTCCTCTACTTCGATCAATACTGCAAATAATCCAGGGACATCCAATTCCTGAAATTCCACAGGCTGATGATATCAGACAGGTGTGACAGAGGGGAAAAAAAAACCACACGGAAGAGACATTTCTGTACATCCACACTGCAAATTGTTTGTTTACCTGGCCTGCCCAGAAAGGCACTAAATGCATTCACTAAAGAGAAATGTTAGAAGGGTAACACTGACAGGGCCATCAATTATTCCCTCTGTGTTACTGAAGGCAGATTTTAGAACACATTCCATGCTACAAACAATACCTGCTCATAATTCTGGTGGACACCAGTTTACATGAGCTCATCAATTTTGCACCTGTACTGCAGTCCATCAGGGGCAAAACACTGTAGCTTAAATAACTAAGTCAAGAAGAAACAAAGAGCACCACACTGCCATTAAATGCTCTGAAATAATGTTCAAACTGCTGTGTAGCTATAAAACCCAGGCTGCTCACAGCACAAAAATCCAGAGCCTGCTGGACTTCAGTAACACACTTGAACAACAAAACAAATATGAAAAAAACACACATATCTACTCATTGCATTTAAACCAGAAGGAACAATTCTTATGCTGTGTAGGTTTCTAAACTGCCTCTGAACTATTAGGATGAAAAAGAAATCAGGCAAAACCATGGAATTGGCAGTTGTTCGCACAACTTTGCTAATTTTCTTTTAAAGGCCTACTTCTATTAGCATTCCCCTTGGCAACCAAAGTTCATTCCTAGGAAAAAACAAAATTAACCAAAGAGCAGCAATCATTTAATGGAACACATTAATACTCCCTCCTCTTACCTTGATGGCATGCTTCAGTGCATGAGCATCAAAAATATATGCTGGTCTCATAAGAGACACCATCAAGGTTTCAAACTTGCCAGTAAGTTCTGATTTCAGGTCATCCACGAGATCCTAGTGCAGAACAAACAGTGCTGTAGTAAACAAGGACTAACCATTTTACAGGGATGCACACGAGTCTGTAAGCTGAACGACTCCAGAGACACAGCAAAAAACAAACAAGGGACACCTCTATTTTTGTTTTAATTGGTACCT
Organism: Rhipidura dahli; assembly: GCA_013399225.1. Taxonomy (NCBI): domain Eukaryota; kingdom Metazoa; phylum Chordata; class Aves; order Passeriformes; family Rhipiduridae; genus Rhipidura; species Rhipidura dahli. The sequence goes on from VXAC01000599.1 coordinate 379,381, forward strand.
CAGCTGAAACAAAGCAGGAGAAAAGGATAAACAGGCATTTGGAAAACCTGAAACACGCTGTGATTTTTTTTAGGATAAGGCAGGGTAGAGGAGAGAGAAAGACAAAAGCACAAGTAAATTTTCTTGCAAGCAGTGTTTTACAGGGAACATGGTGAATGTGCCTTGTAGTTTTAAGTAACGATTGTAAGCCAGAAACAAGCACTTTTCCAGAGGTATTTTTTTTCTTCTTCTTACCCTGCCAAATAAGGTTTTAAAGGCAGAAGCAATTTCTTGACGCTGAGCATTGTTTCTGGTGGTGAGGATAGTCAGCACAGTTTCTTCATCGGTCCCTGAAGTTAGAAAGAACAACGAGTTACAAACATGCTCTGAAAAACAAACTGCAGTGGCACAAACTCAAAAGGCAGTGAAGGATGCTTTGAACAACAACAGCCTACTGGCAAACAGCAGAAGCACTTCAAACAACAAATGTCACCATACCCTAAGCTGAGCCGCCACCTATGGTGCAAAAACATGACTGGAAGACTTAACATGCTGTTTGCTCTCTATCAGTGCCCTGATCCAGACCCTGCTCCAAGCACCAGCTATAACATTCACAGTCTGTATTCCACAGAAAGGCCTTGCCTTTGGGCTCACCAACAAACTGACAACTCCCAGCAAAACTCAGTCCAGCAATCGCAAACACCCCAGAGGGCAGCAGTGTGGAGCTATTATCCATTTGATAGACAACAGCTTGCAAGGTAGGTCCTCCCAGCACAGCATCTTCCCAGCCCTACTGAATTTGCCCATAGGCTGATGTGTATCACACATCCCTTCCTTCTGCTCCTCCCTTGCACAGATGGCTTCAGAGAAAGCAGCAAATCAGGGTTTGCTCTCCCAGGGAAGTTCTGGGGGCAGAAAGCTACAGTGTGAGTTAACAGAACACTTCTTAGTCTGCATTCATGCTGTGTGCTTGCATTCCTTGTCCCAGTAACTGCTCACACACTTCAGGCCAAGGGGGCTGCTGCGGATTTTCCACACAGAGCTCCTGCCATGCTGCTGTAATTCTCCACAGCTGTCTCTGTAAATCCAGTCAAGCTACTGTGCTGTAAAACCTCTGTGTGCCCAGAACAGCATGTGAAGCATCCTTTTCTTAATGGGGAATGTGTAAACCCCTTCTTTTTTCCCTCATGCTAACCCAAAAATAAACATCCTTGAGGGCTGCACAGTCACAACCAGGACACTGCTGTCCTGGGACTGTCATTCCATGCCTTGTAGACACACACCCTACTCTCATCTACTAAGAGAAAAAAATAGATCAGAAAGAATCTTTGCAAAGGAGGGAGAGCTCTTTCTTTCCTGTAAAAGAAAAGTTATCCTTACCCAGTCCCTTCATGGCCTTACGAAGGGCTTCTGCATCAGCTCTGGCATCAAAAGGAGCGAAGGCTGTCACGGTGCCTCTCGTGTACTGGAGGAGGGAAAAAGCCACTTAATAGCATATTGCATTTTTCATTTCTCCATACAGGAGCTCAGGCTAAATTTGAATTCACAATCCCAAAGCTGAAAACATTTTTCTTGCAACTGTCTGGCTAAGTAGCAGTCTGTGGGTGTTTAAACACTGCTCACTCCAGAGGTACCACTATGTTTTTCTTTAGCAGTGCACCAGCTAAATTTGGGTATATTGACATAACAATTCTGCAAACTATTCTTATCTTCAACACTGGAACCTGAATGCAGGGAAAAGACTTAAGACTTGATCATTTGCTAAGGTACTTTGAAAAATTAATTGCACAAATCATGCATGCCAGGTAAATGGCACAAAGACATGCTTGGAAGTAAGAAGTACTTCCCCTCAAGAAAACGCTACTGCAACTCTCAAGAAGTATCACACTTATTTTTTTCCACCTTGCAAATGGTGAACTTGCACTTCATTCTTGCAAATGGTGAACTGAAGTCTGCAATGGCTTTCAATTTTTCATCATGCTGCTTTTGACCTGAGCAACTCCTTACAAAAGTGATTGAGCCACATGAGCTTACAGCTGAAAAAAATGCCAGTTCAAACATAAGGATAAAAGATCAGCTTGTCCAAATACAAAAATAATTCCACTAGGCTTCCATGGAATATGGCTCTTGATGGAATTACTCTTTGGATCAAACACAAAACTACATTCATCATCATTATAGAAAAGTTTTGCCTTGATTTAAACAGGCTAGTTCAAGAACTTTTATGTGTTTAGCACACTAGTTAATTTATAAACCATAGAAATGGCCAAAAGAGGAAACAGCTGGAAGTGGGGAACAGGAAGGTGCTTCCAACAGCTGAAGAGGGGAAATTTCCTATAAGCACTGCTGTAAAAACATAGCAATCAGTACAGGCAGGGCATTTTTCCACTCTCAAGAAACAGCATGACTTCAAGTGCCAAGACACCTACTGAGGCTGGCATCAGACTACTCCAGAGGCAGCATAGCCATCTGGCCTTCCCTGGAGTGTGGAATTTCAGCCACTCCGTGCTTTGGTCTCCAGTCAGCACTAGAGACAGGTCAGCCAGAAGGGCAGGGAGAGAAGAGCAGTAACCAGAAACTGCCCCGGGGCACCGGTGTGCTCCTGCCAGCAGAGACTCCCCACGCCTCCCACTGCAGCAGCAGCAGCCAGGAGTCAGGTTCATTTCTCACCTATTCTGACAGCTCAGAACACAAAGTATCACGGTATTTAATGGCAGCAACAAATCTCTCTTTGGGGGATGATTTCCAATAGCCAGCATAACTCAGAGGCATGACAATCCCGCTGGAACACTCCACTTTTCCCATTATAAGCAAGTTTTTTAGGTAGTACTTCAAATGTGGTTATTGTCATCTTCCCAGCTGATTCCAAAGGCTACCATGAAAAAAATCTCTCAAGGATTTGGGACTCACTTCTACAAACTGAACTTAATTTGGTAAAATGGATAAAGACTGAAAAATCTCTCCCTCCTCCTCCCTTACAATCACTCCAGCCAGAGTGGGGTTACTTATTTTTTGTTCCATATCATCTCAACATAATTAATATTACAAAAATACCGCAATTCTCCTTTGGAAATGACCAGTGTCAACAACTCCAAGAAGAAGCCGATACTGATCTTAAAGCTTTCTTTTGCTTTGCTTGTTACAAGCAAGTGGAATTCTCCTTCACAATTCCTAAGTCTTGTGACACTTGCCCAACATTCCTGTGTGGCTGCTACAGACTAAGTATGTGTGAACATTAAATGCCAAATGAAATCTTTCTCTGCATCACCTTTCTCATTTTTGTTAACTGACAGGAATCCTTCATCACTCTCTTTTCCAAAGCACCACACAGAAAGCCTGAACATGCACTAAGCTTGATGAACAGTTCCTGCAAAGCTCCTGGTGCAGCTGAAGTCTAAAAGACTTTTCTAGATGTCTGAGCACTGTTGGCATTCCAAGCATTCCCTTGTGGCACACAGCACTCTGTGGATTTTGGCTCCCCACTGCCACAACCATCCTCCATCAGAACCCAAGCAGCACCTGCCTTTAGGAGCCACACGTGGGCAGATGTGACACTCCCAATAGTTGGCCCAGTACTGGGACAGGGTCAAGCCATCCCCAACTTCCACATCAGAACCCTATTCAACCTGACTGCTTTTTAGAGCACTGCAGTGTGGCCTGACAATCGGGGTGCAGCCAGGAATACTCAGGCACATCATGTTTAACAACCACAAATCCATCTAAAATGCTCCACTGTCCACAAGTGCCCTTCTAGTTATTCCAGTTCAGGTTTCTCATCTGTGAAATCAATGGTCAGGGGCAGAAAGCTCTGCAGCAGTAAGATACTCAGTTCATATTGTCAAGAGCTGTCTCCTCCTTCCCAAACATGACACATTTTGGCCATGTAAGGAGAGAGCAGTGCCTCTTCTGAATGACTTTCACTGCTTGAACCAAACTTGCTGTCACAGCAAATCAGAAACAGGAGCTACAAACCAGACAAACTTCATTATTTATTTACCTCTATAAAGAGCTATCTTATCTTTAGGATCACTACAAACATTCCTTGCCGTTTAAGTAAGCAGATACACAATAACACTTCATCCTCATAGGTACTTTTTTCTTTGAATACGAAGCTTCCCACCCAGTAGCACCCAAAGCACACCAATAAAAAAGACAAATAGTCTTTAGCATATATCCTTTTGTAATCTGGAGTGATCTTTTACTCAACTGCCACACCTTACCCCGGGCAGTAAAATATAAAGAGAAGTACAACACACAAAACCTCAACACAAAGCACATCACAAGATTATAACACCCCAAACTTACACACATTCTTTTCTTTCTACATTCCCCAATACAGTGATTGTTGTTAAGAGGTCATGTGCAGTGCAAATGAAACTTACAATTACACACTAGAAATAAACAGCAGCTTTCTTTTTCTCCAGACACATCCCAATGAGACCAATGAAGCTCCTAGAAACACAAAATTAGCATGAAAAGGAAAGGCAGAGGGGAAAAAAACCCCAAAGACTTCAAAGCAAGAGATAACACTGTTTTAGAATCTATACCCCTTCTGATGAGGAAATTCACATTCTCTCGTATTTTTGTCCAATTCTACGATAGCAAAAGTTTCCAGAAGGAGAAAATTAAACCTCACCAGGTGAAACGTTTCTAACCAGCACCTCAAAGTGAGTGTCTCCCAAGAGACAATTTAGCTTCACAAATGAATACAGCCACATATCCTGGCAACAGTAACAATGGCCACTTAACGAGGTTCCTTTTCTTTCTCCTCACCAAGCACACAAAACATTTCCCACCCACAAGGCCCTGTGTTCAGCCGCTGTTAAATACAAAGCATTCATATCAGCAAACAACAGACCATACTTGAACTGATTGAGACTCCTCCCCGGCTACCATGGCTCTGTACCACGTACAGCAACTTCTTGTCAGAGTTGCACAGAGGAAGAGCCAACCCCTTTCTCTGCAGCAACACAAGTAGTGTCTCAAAAATCTGCTGCTGGAAAACCCAGTATTTAGTGCACAGAAAGTGCTATGAAACTTTTTTTTAAGCAGCCATTTGTTGACAAGATGGCACAGTAAAACTGTAGAGTGGTAAGACTGGAAATGGAGAATATTTACCAGCACAGAGAGCCTTTCTAGCAGAAAGAAGAGAGCCCAGAAGGTCATGTGCTAAAATAAATGATAGACTGCTGTAAGATGTCTTACACAAGAACCATCTTGCAGATAAACACAACACAATGTTCACTGCTGACCTGAAAGCCTTCACGGCCATTGAAGGCCACACAGAGACGTCAGTTTGAACTGTGCTCCAAAACCAACATGACACAAGAAATATGCAATTATTTCCTGCCATTGGCACCAAAATTTCAAGGGCAGTACAATGCAAATGACATTGTGAGTGGATGGATACCGGCACAGAGCTGATGCAAATGCAGAACTACAAAGACCTGTCTGCAAAACACCTAAGTTTAACAGTGCTTCACATTGTCTGCCTAAATGGGAGGAGTAAGCTCAGATCAGCAGACTGTATTCACATCTGCCCCACTAAATTTAAACTCTTGAGAATAAACGTAATTACACAACATCTGCGGTGAACTCTGAGTCACTACACCATGGAGATATCAAAGATAGGGAGGAGGGATAGGAAAAAAAAAAAAAAAAAGAAGGAAGAGAGGGGGTGGGAGAGGAGAAGAGCAAGCAGCAGCCACGTAGGAACCAACGCAGAGACATTTGCAAAACCCATCCTCACGAGTAACCTCAACAGAGCCAGAGAGGGCTGCTTAGAGCCCAGTTCTGAGGAAGTGCTTGTACTCTGGAATGTGAGACAACCCTCTGGAGCCCTATGGAGCTGGCAATGCTGTTCCTGTGCTCCGAGTGACACGTGCACATTGGCAGAACAGGAACTCGACATATAGCAGGGAGAGGCCACACCTTCACGAGCAGCAAGCGATCCTTTCCTGGCAGCTTACAAATGGACACAACCAAATACTCCCAAGTTATACTCGGGAAAAAAATTGGGAGTAGCACACCAAAACAGATCAGTCCACAGCACTTGCTGCTTTCTCTCCAGATTTCTGAACCAGCAAACATAGGGCAGCAGCTCCCAGCCTGTTCAGGAACAGGAAGAGATGGTGCCCTGTGCATCTCTGCAGTAACAAAGCCCACTACGCACTCAGTTGGGAGAGAAAGAGCAGCTTGGGAGGGCAGCAGTGCTCCCTCAAAGAAAGCAGATAAACACAGCCAGGGAGACACCAGCCTGTGCAGCACATCACAGTATGCTGTAGTTTTCCTACTAAATGAATGAACCTTTCTGTTCTGGACAGGGAACACACAAAATTCCTCAAGCCTTTGGGCAAAGGAAAAAAAAAATCTTCACAGAACTGGGCAAAACCAGGTACTTCAGTGACTAAGACTCCAAATATAACTTACCTTCTTCAAAGGTTTTATTCTTCAGTGGTGTACCTAGGCTAAACTGGACTCCAGTACACTGTGCTGTGCCTCGGTGAACTCTGAAGCTTTAGTGGTACACAAGGAGCTTCTGTCAATTGACTCATAAAATTTCACGGCCACTTTCACCCTCACCACCACTTCATGATCCAACATGAAGAGAGAAATAGATTCTTCTTCAACTTTGGTTTTTGGTTTTTTTTTTAATAAAATGAGTTACAGGCTACAAAGCTTTAACATTCCCAATCCTTCATGGCTACCTAACTGCACAGGCAAAGAATACTACTACTTACATGGAAAGCAGCCCTCTCAATGTGGAAATTGGAGAACAACGCCTACCTAATCAAAACCCTCATTGTTTCAATTACTTCAGTCTACCATCATCCACCACAGTTAAAAAAACCATCCCCAAGTGTCACCTTAAGCAGTAGAAAATGTACTACCTGGAGCCAAGAGTAACCAGTTTGCACTACGGAAGAATGCAATATTCCTGTTAAGAAGTTAATTGAAGTTTGTAGAAGAGACAAGAATAGTCTAAATTTCCATGCTTTTACTAAAATCAAGTTACTCTTAAGCCTATAAGCAATGCTGCATACACTGTAATAGAAGTCTTATTGTCCAAGTATATCCCTCTGGCCAGGTGCCCTGCCCTGGCATGGGTAAGGGTTCCTGTTCTCCCTTACATGTATCCTACAATCCAGGCCTGATGTTTAAAGAAGGGATTTTACTTTGTCCCTCAAAAGGAAAACCCAAAACAAAACACAACTTGAAGAATTTAGTGAAATACTATTAAAAAGATTTTTTCTTCAAAAGAAGTATCCTCTATTTATTTTAAAACTACAGCCACACATAATATGAGTAAGTATTCACAAGGGTATTAGAACACCACTGATCACTCCACTCATTAAGTGCAATTACTCTGACCTTTGTCAAAGCCCTAATAGACCTTGATTGCTTTCACTTCCTACAGCGGTACAAACCCCATAAGTAAGCCATTAAACTCCTATTTTACTTTTCAGAGCGTAAGCATTTGATGCAACTATAGAAACAAATGCTGGAGTCCGCCCTATTTTCCATGCCTTCATCCAGGCTCAAACCACAGCAACCAAAGGGCTGCAAAGATAAAAAAAAAAATCAGAAAACGAAGAATTGCACGATAGCTCCACGGCTCTCAGAAAAATTCATGTTAACTCTAGGAAAACTGGGAATGGGCTCCAAGTCTCCACTACGCACTGCCACGGCGATATTTTTTTTCCTCCTTCCAGTGGAAGGAGCCTCCACCCATGCGCAGTATAAACACAGGGTACCGAAAACTTGGCCAAATTAGTGGAAACTGGAAAAAAAAAAAAAAAAAGAAAAGAAAAGAAAAGAAAGTTGTGCCTGACGCGTCCCTCACATGATCTCCGTCCCCGTCCGCCCGGGCTTGGGGAGGGGCTGGTTTAAGGGAGTCCCAAAAGAAAGTGGTGAAAAGTAAGAGTAAGGAGAGGAATAATACGAGGATGTCCCAGGAGCGGCCGGGCAGGGCACGCGACCGCCCCGGGCCACCACTCTCCTCACCTTCGCCATCTCTGGGATCCGCCGGGTGGGGCCGAGTCCGAGTCTGCAAAGACAGATGCGACAGTGAGGGACAGCGAGGGACAGCGAGGAGCAGTGAGCGACAGAGCCCGCCCGCGCCCCTCACCTCCCGCCGCGCTGCCCTGAGGCTCCGGGAGCACCGAGCGAGGCACTGAGCGAGGCACCGAGCACTGAGGCACCGAGAGCGGCAGCAGCGAACAGGGAGGAGGTCCCGCTGCGGCCCCGCCGGTTCTTGCCTCACCCGGGGGCCGGGCCAGCCCCACCCTGGGCGGGCGGCGAGCCTCGGCCGCCTCCCGGGGCCGCCTGCAGGCCGGGCACCGCTCGCTGCGTCCCGCCTTTCTCCTCCATCCCTGCGGGGATGCCCTGGAAGGGTGGCATTGGTGCTTTGTTTCTTAGCAATCGTAAACCTTTTTAAAGAAAAATGACATTTGCCAATAGACAGCCTCCAGCAGATGCTCAAGTCCCCTCCCCATAAAGTCTATATAAAATCGGTTCCCACGTGTCTGAAGGGTATCCCATCCCAGCACTGAAGGGCAAGTCAGAACTGAATTCGGTAAAAAGCAGGCATTTCCTTAGCTGACCTAGGCTGGCTTCCAAGTAAGCCAGGTTAGCACAACAAGCACAACGCTGAACAGAACGTAAGGATGGTAGTTCTGGACTATCAGAAATTGCATTTCAGGCAATGACACTTTTTACTTCACATCTTCCAGCAGGACCATTTCCCTGCCCCAGGAATAGAGAAGACATAGCCAGTTTGGGAGAGCAAGGAGGATGCAGTCTGCGTGCCTCCTCAAGGAGCTGCTCCATCTAAGCTGCAGACAGACCCACTCCCTTCAGCCACACAGCCCTGAGTCAGATGAAAGGAGGGAAAGTAATAGCAACACGAATGGAATTCTCTGTCTCTGCCAAAATACAACATGAACATAATCCCGCTGTGTGAGCATTTTAACATGAAACAGTCACTCCTGTCTGAAAGTAAGCTGCATTTACCTCACAAACAGTAAAAGAATCATAGATAATTATGTAAATATTGATTATTAATTAAGTATTTGGTCCAGCATTTCTTAGTGCCCAAGCAGTGCATACAGTTCAGAAAAAAAAAAGGGATCCACCCATCTGGCTTCCTCTGTGGGGCCAAGGATCAAATTTATTTACTTATTAAAGTCTCATTTGAACCTAATCCATTGAAGTACCATTCCACATATGTCCAAAGATGAATGAAGTGAATAGAGCTGCTCATAGCATGTGTGTGGAGAAGCACATATGGATGAAATGTAGAATAATAATATTAAAGACAACATTACAAATCACAATATAGTTTTTTAAAAAGAGCAGTTGATATTCAAATGGCTTACTTTAAGCACAACCTTGCTTAGACACATCCACCCCTTTCTACAAAATTAAGTCTTTTTCTCCTTACACACCATATCCAGGGCAGACACACACCACACTGGATCATGTTTCAATCTTTCCCATCTAGAGAGTGCAGACATAACGAAATGCAGTGGGAGCCAAATCCAGCCTGTTTAACGCACTCCAAAATTCTGTCAATCAGAATGAGGCACATGAACAGAGCAGTAAAAGCTCCTTGAGTGCCAAATACAAGTCAAACCTCATTAGTGAATCAGACATGTGATAAAGAAAAAAATATTGGGTGATGTGGAAATCTTTAAAAAGCTGTATCAGTATCATGTGAACAATTAATGAGACTCTAGAAACCAATAAATCTGTAAACATCATCACTTTGAAATATGTTAACAGATCTACTACAGTAAATACCATACACAGAGGTCAGTAACTTTTCCTGACACAAAAATATCTATTAAACTTCACAAATAAAACAAACCCTTGCATAATTTGGGAAAAGGTGTCTGTTTGTCCAACAAATTATTCAGCAGTTAGCATGGGATCACCTGGAATGCATCCGCACCACCTCCTTCTCCTTGCTCCAGCAAGCCCATCCCAGCTCCCAGCACTGCGATCCAAGGTTTGACTTGTGGGCTCCCTGAAACGCTGAGTATAGTTTAAACCACACCCAGCGACACACAATTCCTGCTATCCTAAAGAATCTGTTCCAAGTGTGCCATGCATATATTAGCACATTTAGAGGCAAGAGGAGAAAGCTTGGCTTTTTACCTTCCAGTTTAGGAGAATGAATTTTTCTGGATTATAGGATTTTTGTTTCCTATGCCTTATTTAGTATCCCTACTACGGTATAGCAACTCTTAAGGAAATGATCCAACAGATGTATTCAATTCCATTTTCCCTTTTAAACTTTTTGTTGGGAGCTGTAGATTTGGAATCAAATTAGCACATGCTTTTTGTTCTGCAGTAAGTGCCTCTGTGAACACTTTGCTTCTCATTTCCAGTTGCAGAAATGTATTTTTTTCAAAATGAAAATATTCTAAATAGTTTTCCACTCTTCTACCTTCAACCAGCTCGTTATTCTAGTCTCTAACAAACATGAGGTAACATTCAGTCAATGGGAGGCAACCTCTGGATTTCTAATCAGTGAAGGACAAGGAAAAGAAGCTTGGGAGCGAGAAAACAGAATATTTTCCTGCTCTGGAAGAGGTCTGAAATGCATGATCCAGGATCAATTGCAATGGTAGGAAAAAGTTAAGCAGAGAAGAGAAGGATCTTCTTGCCAACAAATGATATTGAGGGTTAAACCTACTCCAGTCAATCTGAAATGTTATCAGTGTGTGTTTAAGCAAGGAAATATTGACATAACTTCATCAAGCAAAGAGGCCTGGGAGAGCAGGGGGAAATGTTAGAGTACAACCATGGGAAAGCCTCACCAGACCATGTGGCAACAGCAGATGTTTGAAGAGAAAATAAATCTGATTATCACAGAATTTCAGACTTTGTATCGATTTGAACACAAAGGAAAGAGGCAGGAACAGCTCTATTAGCAAATCCAGGATGAACCTTAAGACGTGAACATGTACCTGGAGAGAAGTGCATTTTGCACTGACTGCCTTCAAGAGAAACAATTCAAGTTAGGCTAAAACAGTTGGAGATGGTGACTCACAAGCACCAGATGCAGGACCTTCATGGCCACCATGAGCAAGTATTTCACCTGACAGCAGCTCTAGCAGTCAGTAGTGCTCACCCACAAGTCACAACTAAGTCTTGTAGATTTAGCATAATTCTTTTTCTCACTTTTTTAAAAATTGAAGACAAATTTTCACACAAGTTGAAAAACCAGATGAGGTCATAGCAATCTTTTGACCTTCCAAACCCCACCCTGCCCTTTGCACCTTCAATCACTACTAAAATCATACCAGGACGTAACAGTCTGTTTCCCAGGGCTGCTGTTGGCACAATGCGCTTCCAATTCTTCCTTAACACAGAGCTGCAAACACCTGGAATGAAAAACAGCAATAAAATATCACAAGAAGAGTGGCAGTGCCTTAATTTAGCTCCGACACACATTGTGACTTTGGAAGTCAGTTCCCAATCCACTTCAAGGCACAAGTCTTGTCCATACAGAGTGAAATTCTGGGCTTGCAGCTGCACAGGAAGGCAAAGAGGGTGTTCAGGAATCATCAGATATGTGAAATAATTAGCTTGATATGGGGTTTCTAACAAGGGTCTGGAAAATGTTTTCAAAGTCTGGTTGCAGCACTAAACTTATCTGTGTGTTTTTTCAGAAACAATGGAAAAGTCTCAGGGGATGAAAAGTTACCACAAAAGCAGTTAATTTCAGAAGCACAGCCCCTTGCAGCTGCCTTGGAGAGTTTTTTAAAAATAAATAGATATGAAAATGGATGGTTTGCTGTATCGAGGCAGCCTTCCAGCAGGTCCTCACCTCCTGCCCAAAAGCATCATGCCTCATTTTGCTACCAATGCTATTCCTGAGCTGTTATCTGGCCCTACATAAATACTTTTAAACGCATCACAGAAGAGAATAAAAGAGCAAGGCCCTCCTTGAAGCCAAATTTGCTCTGCTATGTATCTAGCAGCCGCTGAAAATGGAAAGGTCCTTCGATTTATCAAACACAGTTGGAGCACAGGAATCACATTAGAGCGCCTCTCACATGAGATAGAAAGGCCAAGGCCTGTTATTGTCCTAGTTAAAATATTTCCTCCTAAAAACAAAACCCCATTGCAAAATATTTTCAAAGCCCATTGTAGAGGCACTGAAGGGCAATAGGCTTACCAAGGGAGATTTTCCAGCTTGGGAAATTTCATGGAGCAGACCATTTCCTTATGGAATTATAATGGAAGATCAACCCCTAATGCTTTTCCACACTTTAATGTCTCTTTGGAAGTGAAACAGTCCAAACTCCTTGATGAACCACAGTCAGAAGCAAAGGCGAGGGCAGGAAAAATAGAGCAGTTTCAAGTTCATGCTTCGATTAACACTGACAGAGAAGAAATCAGTTTTATTTATTTCCAGACTGAGTGCCAGAGAAATTTCCCAGTGCCTCGTTTCCCTAAGCTCCTACGCACGGACAACTCTGCACAAATGGAGGGAGCTTTGTGCTGCACTCCAGCACCTTGTGGGTGCAATGTGTGAGGCAAACACTAAGCAGTAACACCATTAAAGTCAGGGACAGCACAGGCAGGGGAAAAAACTTCAGAGTTTAACACTGCCAGAAAAATTATAAAATTCCTTCCCTGCTGCATGTGCTGGCATCAGGGGGCTGCTGAAGGACAGGCTAAGAGTACAAAGTGGAAGACTTTGTTGTTTCTTAAAGCACTTTGAGAGTTGCTTTGGAGACTAAGTGTTGTCTTGTATTCCAGCAAAGACAACTTCCTGTTGTAGACAACTTCTAATCCACAGCTCATTATTGAGCAGCACTCTGTCAGATTCTTGATTTCTCTGGGGATACCAGTGCAATGTGAAAAGGTTAATGGGAAGTACAGGCATTCATACCAATTACAGCAGCAGGCAGCTGAATTCCTCTTACTGGAAAACTCTTATTTTCATTTACTCAGAGGAGGTGCAGGTTTCTCTGAGATTGTCTTTAGAGTAAGACACATTGCAAGGATGCCATCAAGGCAATAATCTCACTTCAAGCAAAGACAACTCACTTGAGCCAGATTCTAGTCCTCATCTCAGGCCCCTGATGCTACTATTGGTTACTAGGACAGCTCTGCAGTGTTATACTAAGGCAGGGCTTGATTTCCAGGATAATTTTTCCTGAGGAACACAATTTACATTCCTGATGACTAGGGATATGGACTCCTGCTCTGGGGAGAGGAGAGAGAGAGAGAAGGAGCCAGGTGCTCAGGCTATATTCCTGCATTTCCAGCTGTTCTGCACTACAGCTTATCTTGAGCAGATCCCTTGGGCTTTGTGCTCTACACATCCACACAGAGATGGTGTACGAGGACACAGCCCATCAATAATAGCAAACACTTGTCTTGTCCCCCACCCAGGAACTTGAAGCACTTGTGTGAAGTGTGAGGAACTTAAGAGCCATTGCAAACCTTTGGGACAGCATTAAGTAACCACCCAGAGCAGCCAGTGCAAGTTCAGAAAGGTATTTCCCTTAACCATTAGACCATTAGTTCTACTTAGGAGAGAGGAGCAGAGAGAAAAACAATTGAGTTCCGTTAGCTTAATGGAAATTCAAAACATCTGAGGCAAGAAAATAAGTATCATCCATGAGTGGTTGTTTTCCCTCTCTGTGGAGAAGAGAAATAAGAAGTTTAGCTGAAATTAAGTGGAATAAGGTCACTAGAAAAGTGTGGGCTTTGCATTTACTGTTCCCTGAAACACCTCTAAGTGAGGTCCTGTAACAAGACCTCTTTCTCACCAAGGGGCCTCCCATTAGAACCTACACAAGAGTCCTGGGATACAGGAACAGCATCATCTTCATTTTCAAAGGGAGAATAAAGGCAAGCTGAGGCTCAGTGGTGTCCCCAAGGTCACTGCTGGGGACTGATAACTGAGCCCAGGTTTCAAGTCACAAGCTACTGACTTTGCAGTGCTCTGTTCTTCCTCACTCTACTTGGCCAAAGGCCCTCAGTGTCACTGAGAACTGCCTCCTTGGTTTACCCACTGACTCATGAAGAAGAAAAGAATCCATAAATTATTCTGAAGGTGCCAGAATAAGAAGCACCCTCCCACCTCCGTGTGGCTGTTCTCACCTGATACAGCACAAACCTTGGCTCCCATGAAGAACAGCAGAACCAGGCCCACAAAAACATGGTTAGATTATGAGGAAGTAAGCCTGGAGACAAAACCAAAATCTACCTCAATGAAAGGCTGAAGAGAAAATAAGTTAAGTTTCTAAAACATGTTGATCTCGTCTACTGTATCAAAACCCTAACAGACTGCTTTGATTTCATACTGTGTGGAGCCACATCATACCCAGATAACACAACAGTTTCACAAGGAAGTACTTGTGTCCTACAGAGCTTAAATGATTTGTCTGGAACTTAATTCCATTCTTTCTGTCCATAACTTGCCATATAATCCCCAACACTGGACATTGAGTAGTCTGAAACACAAGAAATTTTTAGCACTTAGCTCAAGACCTTTAAAGCCACTTTCCTGCTTTCTACATACATCTTGATACCTGAACTAAGACAAATCTGCCTAAGCTGCCAGCACATGTGTGTTTTAACTGCTCATTACCAACATCCACCCAGACACAGACACTGTAGAGTAAAATGCTCCATTTCTTAATTTTTAAACTTTAAAAGGTGAGCAGGCCACTAAAGATCTACGCATTAAAAAAGCTATGCAAACACAAGGCTTTGGGCATCATCGCGGATAGGACAAAATTCCACAAACCTTCTCTTGCTTACTGTCATACAACATCAAACAGAAACACAATATTCTGAGTAGGAAAGGACCCACAATGATCAAGATGGAGGGCCCCCCACTGTCTAAACCCCAACCTTTGCCTTGAGAAAACATTCACGCACAATTTTAAATAGCATTTCTTAGCATTCTACTTCTCCCACCCTGATCATTGCTGGGCACAAGGGGTTTTTTTCCTCCATGGATTACTGGCCCTACTGTTAAAAGATAGGACACTCCCAGTAGTTTAAATTTCCCACCTCCATCACATTTTTGAAGAGTTTGCTATATGACAGAAGATTCTTATTCTTCCTAACCTAGCTGTTAACCTGGGAATAAACTGTAAGGAGAGAACATCCATGGTATTGCTCCTCTAAAACCCCTCAGTGCCTCTGCATCTTCCATTTGGTGGAGTTTTTGTTACTTCAATTCACATTTTCAAGATTAAAACAACTAATATAGCATACCAACAGTTTCCAGTTGTGACAGTGACAGCAGAGCTGTAGGTAAACCTGAGCCAGGTTAGGGTCCAGGAACACAGGAACAAGTGACATCCCAATGCAAACCACACTTATGTTTACTGAAAGGTGTTCCTGCTCCCCATCCCCAGCAGTAACTTCTATGTCATTATTATTCAGGTATTCACAAAGGAAAACCTGTTTTTATTGACCCTATTGACAGCATTTTTAATGTTCATTTCTTCAGATTAGAGGATGAATTCAAAGTCAGGGGCTGTGAGTCCTTTTCAAGATCCACTATTAGGCTACTATCAAAGCTCAAGCCTTTCTCCAGGAGCGATATAGTTAAAAGAGTATTTATTCTTCATAAAAGTGTCTTGATGCAAATCCCTACCCAAGAACTAATAGCAAGCACTAAACCCTAAACTACAGATTAGAATTGGTTTTGCTGTGTTCATGTAACTCCTGCCATGTATCCTGATCCCAGACCAAAACCCAGAGCGGTTTTTTGGCATTCAGATGCTACTAGATAATCCCATTTGCAAGGGGAACCACAGACTGCCTGATGTTAAAAGCCGTTCCCTGCCTCCTCCTTGTATGTCCTGAGCTCCTCATTTTTTTGTATCTATTTCCAGTCAGTGGTTTGACTGCCTTCTCATGAGCTCACTGCAACACACTTACTTGACCATATCCCAGGTAAACAAACCCCTAAAAATAAAATTGCTATCCCATTCCAGGTCTGGAGGCCGTTGCTCAAAAAATCCAACACCCAAATGCAAGCACGGAGTTAAGAGGGAAAGAGATATCACAACTGAGCCAGTCAAATCATCTTCCTGAAAGGAGAAAACAGAAATATCCAGACCTCAATATCCCCTTGGATGGGTGAAACTGAGGTAGAGAACATTAAAGTTGTGTCACACAACTTGTCTGAACAGGGCAGATCTTGCTCCTTTCTAACTACACAGCTCCTAGCTCTGGACTGGTAAGAAAGAGGAAGAGGGGAGAAATTCCTGCCCTGATCCCTCCATCACCATTAAAGCCCTTAGGCACGACAGAGGCAGGACTTGCAGGATCGAGCTGTGAGCTGCAGGAAAAGGTGGTGCAATCTCCTCTGTGCCATGGCACCGGGCAAATCAGCACATTTAACTCTGCATGCAAGCTACCAAACAGCAACAGATGCATTTTATTCTTTTAATGGCTAACCTGTTTCCTTCCTGGTGTTCTATTATTTGCTGAAGACAGCTGTGGACATAAATTACCTTTTTGCCTTCAGCCAAAATAAATAAATAAATAAATATTTATGGCTAATTAGGACTTTGTTTTCAGTGTTGTGAGAGTTCACCTGGCTGAACAAGAGGCAACGCCACAGATCCCAGGAACAGGGAGCAGCTGCTGTGCCTCTAACCAGAGGGAGAAACCAGGAAAGCCCAACTTCACAGCAATCCCAGCCTCCCCCTGCACCAGGATGTATATCCCAGTACAGCAGGGATATATCTAACTGCTGTACAGCAGCTTAATGCCAACTTACCACAAGGTAATCTGCTGAGTAGAGCGGCAGAGAGGGATGGATGCCTGCTTTTTGTCAGGCCCCCAGCCTCAGTCACTGTAGGAACTTTGGTTAAACCACGCTCAGTAGAAAATTTTTCAAGAACAGCTGTGGCAGTAGTCAAAGGGGAAGTGAAAAGATGAATAATGTAAACGCTGACTTGGTGAAATCCCTTCCTACAGTTCCAATAGTCGCAGGGATTTTGAAAGCAGGACGAACCTTACAGAAAGCGGGCCATCTAGTGGCACTGCTCGGGGATCGCAGCACGGGGAGATGCCTCCACAGCCGCTCCTCCATCAGGACCGAGGAACAACAACAACTTCATGCACGTAAGAAATCCAAAA
This sequence comes from Rhipidura dahli, assembly GCA_013399225.1. Classification (NCBI taxonomy): domain Eukaryota; kingdom Metazoa; phylum Chordata; class Aves; order Passeriformes; family Rhipiduridae; genus Rhipidura; species Rhipidura dahli. The sequence goes on from VXAC01000599.1 coordinate 396,493, forward strand.
TCCTGACACGGGATAAAACTTTACCACAGGAGTTCACGCAACAATTTCCCCCCCTAAATAACTAAAAAAGAATAATACCACCAAATGATCAGACAGGTGTTCCACCTGATGTTTTTTTCTTTTATAACACCCTTGGCTCCTTGCTTCTTTTTCTCTCTCAAAACCAGTCAAAAATTAGGCATTACACGTCCTGCTGCACCTGAATTATTCATTCACACTCGGAAAAACGATGGTTTGGCCCTTTTCTGTAATCAGTTAAAGGGGAGAGCTCTAGTACTGGGGAGAAGAGAAAGGCTTTGTTTACCTACATATCCTAATATTTGATCCCAGAATAGTTTTGCTTACTAAGCATTCCCAGCAGCTCTAAGCAGATCCCCCACCAGGCTCTGCTTTTTGCAGTATCACACTGTGAGCAGGTTTCTGTAAGGAAAATTTTCCATAGTAATAGATAATCTCATGCCAAGAGATCGTCTTTAACACAGGAAAGCTCAGTGCTGAGCTGGAAATGAATCCAGTACAGATGCAGTAGGATCAAAAGGGAAAAAAAATTAATAGGTCCTGGTTTGGGTTTTTTAAGATTTTTTGTCATCAGATCCTATTAAGACTTTGCATTTGATTTTGGGTTATGTGTCACACATGAAGGAAATAGTTCATGCCCAAAAATCTGCATATTAATCCTACAGGTGTGATGAATAAATAAGGAGAAAACAGTAAAGCCTGTCAATTAGTCGGTGGAGACTGCAACCAAAACCATCACAATTCATGAAAACATTTCTTGCCTTCCTCTGTACTAGTACTGAATAGCACTGCATTGCTTTTTAGTGTTGAAATAATTCTCCTCAAAGGAAAGCTGAAAGGGGAAAGATTTAACAACAGTGAGATATCTCTACAGTCAATCTCTACCAATTTTGATCAAGCAAACTGGGTTTTTTAAATTTAATATTCATAAATGACATCAAGCAAACAGCTTTCAAATGGTGAATGAGAAATCAAGCCGTGCCTCGACTATGCTTAAAGAACCAGACTAGAGTAGAAGTACCAGATTAAAAAAAAAGAAATTTAATTCTGTTTAAATTAATATTGCACAGTTCCACAACTATGCATTTCCTTTAAAACTTAAATTATTTCTACAGAGGCTCCCAGGTGATATTTGGTTTCTCAGAGATGCAGGCTGAGACAAGCAAACAGAACCTCACATCACAGAGCTCTGCCCTGTCACAAGCATTTGTTGATGCTTGATGTCCTTTACTCCTAAAATGTTGTCACCTTTGTACTTTCCATGGAGCCTGATGTTACTTACAGAACTGGTGGCAGAAACAGAAGGTTGAAAAGGAAAATTGTTTGGGGGCTTAGGGCTATAAGTAAAGGCCACCAACTTGCTATCACAAGAGCACCTTTGTGGGTTCATTAAGCAAGTTTCCTCACAGCACTCCCAGTAACCAGCCACCCACGGGGCAAAACAAACTCATTTTCCATAATCAGATTCACCTGCCTTCCACGCCACAACAGGAAAAGAGGGATGAGTGCTCTTTTCCCTGAACTGAAGGCCAAATTGGAAGCTTTATTAGCTGGGATCATAATACCCTTTCTAGCAGGTTTGGGTTTCTAACCTGCACCAAAGCGGCATGTAACAGTGCATACTCTGAGTCCATTTGTATTCAGCTCCAGGAACCCAAAATTTTGGCTTCAGCCACCAAGGGCCTTGAGGCAGGTGGGTCATTGCCCACTCTCAGGTTTTGAGAAGTACATGAACTCCCCACAGGTGATCCCCACCAGAGGCTCGCATTGTATCCCTGCTCAGAACCACTTTATGCCTCTGTTTCGCCACCTGAGGAATTAGGGTAATGGGGCTTTGCCAAAAACCAGCTGCCAGGAGAGGAGGAGCAGTGCACACACAGGCCAGGTGCAGCATCTGTCCCTCCCAGTTTTTTTGAGCCATGGGCAAGGTGATTGAATTCAGTCAAATTTGAATGAGTTATGTGAATACAGGGCTGGGGTAGAACAGCAATGAATTATCCTTTCCTCCATGCTTGTTCTTTGCACAATGAAGTATTGCAGACCTCTAATTCCTCTGCTAAACATCCATAATTTTCTGACAGCTGATGAGCCTCCAGGGGTTACATAAGTGAATCAGGGCAACAGACACAGACAAGTCCATTAAAGCAGAGTTGTAAAATTTATAGACATCTATTTTAACACAGAAGTGGTTTACATCACTTCAACTACTGGCAACTTATCATGCCACTCATAACAAAATAATTTCATTAGGGGCTTATGAGAAGACTATAAAGATATACTGCCTGTTTTCCACAATTTGAAAGTGAAAGAGGGCACATCACCCCAAGAAAACATACACCTGCAAAAGAACAAGATAGACCTACATCCAGCAAAAGAACACTAAGCTGTGTTCACAGGACAGAGAAAAACCCCTGTGGAGACACCAAAACCCCTGTGGAAGTGCTGGGGAGATTTGACAAAGCAGGAGAGGCCTCATCATCTACTGCTTTGTAAGCTCTCACTGTTTTCCTGGGAAATATTTGGCTGAAGAAGACACACACCCCAAAACAAAAAAACAAACAAACAAACAAAACAAAACAAACAAACAAAAAAAAGCGCCCCTCCTGCACATCTCCCTTCCCTCTCTAAAGAGGGCCATACTCTGCTCTTTGCTACACAATAGCCGAAGCACAACAAAACACATAAACACATCACCCACTCTTCCTGGATCTCCTCTGCCCTGGGCCCCTCCATCCCTACCTGCTTCTATCGACAGACACGCACCAAGTTGCTCCACAAGAGAGCACTACTGCCCAGGTCAGCAGCCAAGACCGGGGACATCGCTTCCCACCTCTCGTCTCCTCTCCCCAGAAATGCCACAGGTGCCTGTCCCAGTGCTGTTATAAATCTCTCTCCATTTCCACCCTCACCTGCAAGTAAACGAGCCGGATCCCCTCTCTATAGGCCACACCTGTGTTTTGTTCTGCTCCTTCTCCACCTCCTGCCCATCCTCACTCCCCTCATGGGTCCCTCTGGCCATCAGATTCCCCAGGGCTCACAGAAGCAGCCCTAAGCTACCCCAAAGAGTCAGCGACACTGCCATAACGTGAAGATCTGAGAGTTTTCGGGAGGCTTTTCTCAATTTCAGGACAGGAATATCAAGTTTTCGTGCCACGTCTGATGCTACCTGGCATTCACATCGTGTAGAAAGGACTGCTTTGAGTACATCAATCACCCCAAAGGAAAACAACAGAGGGAAAGTATACACCAGTGATCCTTTCTCCAAGCAGAGTAGTTAAACTTGTCTGCAGCAATCAGTCAAATCTCCAGCAAAACCTGTTCTACCAAAGACAGGTGATCTTTTCGAAAGAACAGATTCCTCTGAAAACTTCATTACCATGCGTGAAGACAGAGAGTTGCCTCTTGACAGGCTCCTTAATGCAGCATAAATTTTAATAAGCCAGCACACACCACTTCCCAGGTGTTAAATAGGTGTGAGTGTGCCCTGGTGATTGCAGCAGACTCGCAGTGAATTCAGCTTTTAAAGATATTAAATCTTACTGGAAAAGCAGAGGGACCATTTGCTTCTACGGAGATTAAGTAAAGCATTGTGCACAAAGGCTGGAATGAAAATTAATTTGTTTTTCTCTATCAACTGCTTTCTTCAGCAAGCAGGGACTTGTCTTTTAGCTATTTTTGCAGAGTGCTGTTTCTGTCAACACAGATCCAGAAAAAATACAAAATTAAATTCTGAAAAAAGCACCCATAAAGACAGAACTAATAAACTAAGCAGACTGGGGATGTACATTTTATCCCTGATCATTAAAAAAATATCCAGGAGATGTGAAATATCATTTTAAGACCATTGCTATTGACATGATCTGTTCTGAAGATGTTTACTCCTCTGAAATCAAAAACAGGATTTGCATTTTCAGAGAGAAGTCACCTGAAGCACATGCTGCTGAATTTCACTGAAAGTCACACTGAAAACATGTCACATTCACACTTGTGAGGCTTTCCATAAACAATTCCTCCAATAATTATCTAGATTTCTCATGGAACTGATTAATACTTCAATTTTTGTAACTACATTAAGTAATACATTCCCCATTCTCTAAAACTTTCAGTCATTACCATGTGGTAAAATACCAAAGTAGTAGTAGTAGTAATAATAATTATGATTATTTTATTCTGCAAGTCCAAACCAGATGGATCATCATCTTCTGTACTGAAAGCTTTGTCAGCTCAGATGTGCCCATACACCTGAACAGAAAACCTGTTTGACTGAAGTCCCCCCAAGGCACCTCAAAACAGATCTTAAATCACTGTCAGAATTTTGACAGCCCTTCACAGAGGTGGATTTTCAAAGTGAGAAAAATTGAGACATGTAGCAACATTTGAAAGGAAGCAACATAGTAGAGAGGTTCTCAGGATGCCAGAAAATTAAAGGTACTGAGCAGGTCCTGCACATCTGTGGCTATCAGTGAAGCTCTGCTCCCTGCCACTGTGAAAATACATCAGATTAATCATCAGAAAAAGAAACAGATTGCTGTGTTTGGTTTAGATGATTTGTAAACACCCAAATTAGGACATTTCTGGCATAATGCTTCAGGCCTCACTGGGAACTGTTCTGGTCCATGAGCCTTTGTGTCTTTTAATCTACAGATGGGAAAAGAGGTGACAGCTTGGTTAGTGCCTCTTCATAAGAGCACAGCATTACTCCCTCTAGTGCACGGTCTAATTTTCAACATACAGACATGGAGCTTTGCGTCTTCCCTGGGAGATGATTCCTTGAGTTAACACACCTTGTTGTCAAGTACTATCTCCTGTTTTTAGTGTTACTAATCCCTATCTGTACTCTCTTATGCCCAGTTACAGATCATGCTAAATAAATCTTTTTCCTCAGAGTTAATATCTCTCAAGTATTTGCAGATTATTTCGTTACCCTATAGCTGCCAGCTAACAAAAGCATACATATTTAACTGTTTCTTTCCTTCTGGATTCCCCAAAGGCTTTTCACGGCTCTTACCGGATTTCCCTCTGGTGCTGCCGACAATGGCCCGGTAATGAGGAGTCCCAGCACCTTCATTCTGAACAGAAGGGACACCTTGCCCCCTCCCAGGACAGGATTCCTGTGCCTGTGTGCTTCAGCAACCCGCAGGGCTCAGGAGTAGTTTACTGCTAACGATTCCATCTTGTATTTCTTCCACCCTGCAGCTTGTTTACATCTTCACACGATGATTCATCTGGCTAATCTTTTAGAGCCTTTGGCTTACTTCTGCCTCTCTTCACTGATTAAACGAAACGATGTATACCTTCTGTTGAGAGGTTGGACACTGGGAATTTAGAAACTTTCCAGAAGATCTCTGGACAGCAGGACAGGCTCATTGCACAAGGGGTAGCCTGCCCTCGTTCCTGAGCAAAAGAATCAATCAAAGGATTGGCAGCATCAATCTCTGGGAAAACAAAGCACCTATAACAGCAGCACAGAAGAGCTGGATATCCATCCACCTTCCTGCCCTGTGACCATACCAGCAGAGAGGCAAGTGCTGCCTCCACAGCTGTGCCCTAAAACACTTACCAAGAAATGGACAATCATTTCAATGCAGCAGATGTTTGATGCCACTTGGGTGTGTGATGCCAAACAACTCCCCTGCTTGTCCTTCCAAATTACACTGCGGATGACAGCAGTGAAACATGGAGCTTACTTAGAAGGAGCACTTGTCTCAGGAATCTGGGGTATTTATTCCTACACTGCAGGTATTTGTGAAATGAGAACATTTGAGATGCAGTACTCATACAAAACAAGAGAAAGCAAATAGATTATAATCCTCCAACCTCCAAACGTTTCACTGAGTAGCCCCCACAAACTTTTTCTACTGCAGTGTTGGTGTAAAATGCTTATATATCAGAGAAAAAAGGTAACTCAGCCTGTGCCCTGTCAGTCATGCGTGTAAAGAGTCATTTCAAAAATCAGATTCTCTCTGCTCCATGCAATACAATAAGCATGAAGGTCTTCTGCAAATCAAGTTATTAGAAGTGCCCCAGCAATTCCCATGGTTTTAAACACTTCAGGGCTACTTATCTGTGAAGTCACCTGGATCTAAAGGTAATCTCTTGGCGGTCATACAGAATATGCATCACTGTTTTATGGCCATTCGTATTAATTGAGCAAAACCATTAGTCACCTCCTTCCTATTCACTGATGTGAAGCCAAAATATTTCCCACCACTTTCACAAAGGAGGAACAAGAAAACCATATAGATAAGAGGCTGAGAATGTGCAACAATTTCAAAAGCTTACAATAAAAAGCCATAGTGAGCCAGCTGGAAGAAGGGCCAGAGCAATGCCAACACCCTCTGAACGAGGGGCTCTCCTACTTGATTTTAACCTCACTCCTTCACTATTAGCATATTCTTCCCCCATGCCAAGTCCCCCAGCAGTGAGCAGGAGAAGAGAGCTCAGATGACTGCAGCAAGGGCTGGAGACCTGGAATACCTGTGCTCCCTCTAACAGTGCCCTCGTGCTCACAGCACGCTGCCTTGCCAGCAGGAGTGAAGAAGGCAGACCGTGTACTGAGAGGCACTTGTTGAATTAGCAGCAACCTCCCCTGTAAAAATACACCCTCCAGCAACGCTGGAGACGTGGCTGCCTGCAGCCACACGGCCCCAACAGCTGACATCTAAATATGGCCTGAAGAAGAGCCCCTAAACCCCACGCTTTTAAACAAGAAAGTATTAAAATAATTCCTTCTTGCCAAGCTCACTGCATGGCTGTTAGCACCTGTCCTTAGCTTCTCCACAAGTCCGTCCTCTAAGGACAAACCCGTGTCCGTCCATCTTCTGCCGTGGTGCAAAAACTCACCAGAGTAAGCACAGGTCAGAACTCGTGCTCGCTTAAGCTCATTCTCTGAAAGACATCCTGGCTCCAGAGAGCTATCAAAGAAACATGCTGTGAAAGGTCTGCAGCCAAAGGTCTGCCTCAAGCACGAATTTCCTAAAGGCCCAGTGGCTGAGCTGCTTCCTCTGTGCCACCCCTGATGCCCAGATAGGGGCAGGCAGCACAAGGGTGTTCCATGCTCCAGGGCACCACATGGACACCAGCCCCAAACAGTACGTGGGGAGCAGCAGCTGCTCTGCTTGGGCCAGAGTGGTCCCTGGGGGACATCAGAGACGGGGAAAGGTCAGCCATGGGCTGTTGCCAGGTGTGTTCCCACCCCACTGGGAGTGAAGCTTACTCAACATTTTAGCTATATAATGGGATAACTCCTGTGGAGTAAAAGGAGGAAAACTGAGTTAGATGGTGGTTAAAGTTGAGGGGGATGTGTGGGTGGGGGGTGAATAATTCTTTGAAAAGGTGAGTGTCTTCTCCACTGAAGAACACTACATTTTAAAATTCTCTAATCGGGTCAAATTCAGATCTCTATGTGCCAAAGGAAAGCCAACATAATCTCCTCCGCAAAGAGAGCCTGAGGGGAGTTTTATAATACTTTCTTACACAGTAAAAGGTGCAGGGTGAGCGCACTTTCCAATTTCCCCAGAATTTTACATGGCAAACGTAGCTACTCTAGAGGGAGAGAGGAACCGGAGGGCGGTCGGGAGCAGGGGATGCCGGCGGAGCGGCATCGGACCCGCGCCTTCCCGGGGGACGCGGAGAGGCGGAGGCGGCCCCGGGGGCGGCCCCCAGCCCTCCCCGCGTGTCGCGGACTCACCTGGGGGCGGCCCGAGGCGGCGGTGGCGGCGGGCGGCTCCCAGTTCCCGGCTCCCGGCACTCAGCCCAGGGCTGCCGGGGCGGCGGGAGGCGGCGCGGGGCTGCTCCCGCCGAGCCCCGCAGCTGCCGGAGGAGCAGGCACAGCAGGAGCAGCAGCAACAGCAGCAGGAGCAGGAACAGCGCCAGGTAGAGGAGCAGGTTGAGCTCCCACTCCATGCCGCCCGCGGCGCGGCTCGGCTCCCGCGGACCGCTCGGTGCCGGTGCCGGTGGCGGCCGAGCCTCCTCCCCTGCGGCAGGAGAGGGGCACGGGCGCGGAGGGGCTGCGGAGCCCGTCCTGCCTTCACCCCTCGCCGCTGCGGCACCGCCCGCGGGGCAGCCCCGGCGGCAGGAGGGCACCAGGGCACGGGGCGATGCGTGCAGGGGGCACCGGGGCTGCATCGTGCCTGTGCTCCGAGCTGGGGCGTGTTGTCCCTGCTCCTTGGGCACAGGTGCCCCGTCACATAAACGATGCTCCGAGACCACCTGTCACCAGCAGGAGAAGCTCTTGGGGTGGCTGACTTTGAGTCTGAGCCTCCCTTCCAGAATGAAATGCCCACATGTGCACCCATCCTCCCTGCCTCCCCACTCCCCATCTCACACACCCATCCACCAGCACAGGCCGAACAGCTCCAAACTCCAGTAGTACCAGAAAATGTCTTTCTCCTTAAAGACGTTTGAGAACGTTTGTTCTGAGGCACAAACACTTGTCAGGTACTGCCACGGCAGTAGGAAAGTTACAGCGATTTTTGGCCACTTGACTCAGATTTTGGTGGGCACACCAAAATTGTGATGGACACACAATGAATTCTGGTTTTCATGGTACCATCTGTCCACTTGCCTCCAATGATTTGTCTTGACTAAAGTCACATTCCCAAAGCTTCCCAAAGCTGATGGATATATAAGCCAGACAAGCGAAATTTCACAGCGGGAACATTAGCACTGCTGCATACACTGCACAATTTTTGTGAGGGCCAAGAAAGTGTATTACTTACTGAACAAATATATCCCCCCAAAAGGCACAAAACTTCTACTTCATCAAGCCTCCCAAATTTTTAACATAAGTATAGCATCACCCCAAATCTGAGCTAAAGAGACAAATACATATTGAGTTATCATTTTACACCAAATCCTCTATCCTTATTGGACCTCTGAATACCTACAATAAAGCTCAGTATATCAATTCAAGGCAATTTGGGGAAATGATCATTCACCTTTTCTTGATGTAACAAAACATAATTTGGACAACATCATCAGTACTGTAGAAAATACTACCTGGTGTAAAAAGGCAAGGCCAGCATCCATCATTCTCCAGTGCTCACAAGTGCCATCCTCGCTCTGTGTTCTGTGGCACAATAATTGGCACTTTCCCATTTTGCTTTTATTACTATGAGGAATTCAACTACTCACTACTTAGTTTTCTTGGAAGCATTCCTTGGCAGAGAATGAAGAACTGGGATCTTTGGGAAATCTGGAGAGATTAAGGCTTGCATGTGGTGCACAGAGAATACTTCTTCATGTGAGACAGTGTGCTCTTGTGCATGAGACACTGGTGAGTGGCTGTTCCACACAACAGGAGGCACTTCTCAACCACACTTTCATCTTTTAACAACACCTGTGTTCTAAGACACAACTGTAAAAGTGAAATTTCATTTAAAATCAGTTGAATCAGCAAAAAGATGCACCTCCTGTTTTTAAAAGGAGCATTTTAGTATCAAGATTTTAAGAGAGGTTGTTCATGCAGAACAACAAAAATACTTGATTGAGAAAGATTATGACTTCCAGCATTTCAAGGCAGTCAAGATTAATTTCTGGTGTGTAAAAGATACTTGGAAGCTGAATAAGCAGGAGAAATAACTGGAAAAAAGCCATTTTGATTTAATTGTTTAACTTGATTATCTGATTATCCTCCCATTATTATTAAATGGGCTGTCATCTCTTATGGATCAGATGCAACCTCTAAGCTTGCCAGTACTCTGGATTTCCTCTGTGTTGTTGGGATATCAATACTGGTATCAGCAAACATTTTCCATCACCTTTCCAATAGGAAAAAAAAAAAAACCAGTTTCCAAACAGATATTCACTTCATTTTCACACTCCTGAGTTCTTGTATCAAGCCAGCATTTAACCAGTTTGTCAAGTAGTATTTAAGATCAAGATAAGAGAATGTGCATTTTTCTTTTTTTTGGCAACAATTTTGGGGTTTTTTTGCTGATTCTCCATGAAAAGAAATTATAGTTTTTACTTTAACATGGACCTTTGTTGCTCCTTAAGAGAATTTGAAGGTCCTTCTAAAAGGTTTGTGAATCTTAAATAACACTGAAATTTGAACTCAGACATTGGTTTTGTATGTTCAGAGCCTTCAGCTCTACCTGTAACAATTCTGGCTTAGCATGACACTTAAGTCAGCAAACGGTTTCACTTGAATCTATAGAAATCATGGACACAGTTTGCCTGGAGACAGGGAAATTGCAGGGTGTGGAGACAAAAAAAGAAGGGGAGTGATTTCTTTTCCTCTGACTTTGTTGCTTGCCTGGCATCCAGCCTTACAAATACTTCCCACTTTCCCAAAAGGATTGCTGAGAGCTGAGAAGTGATGAATGCAGCACTGTCTACAGGATCAGAATTTCTGGCAGGACCCTTTGGTGCAAAAAACTTCTTTCATGGGTGCAGTAAACCCCAGCAGATGCTGTGAAGACTGTGTGGAGGTGGAAACAGCAAGAATATTTTGGGGTTCACTGTGGAATCTAGTCTATGGAAGATGATCAAGGAGGCATCCAGCAAGTAGATGAAGGTGTTACTACCAGCTTGTCTTAGCCTGGTGTTTGGATGATTTCCTGGCAGTTCTGGGTTCCTTTTTTTTGAACAAAATTACTTGAGTGCATATACCAGGCAATTACTTTGCCAAATTTTAGCCTTGTAAGCTGTGACACATTCCTTCTAATACATAAGGAACAAAGGTACTTATCTGTGCTTCAGATAAAGAGCTTGTTTGAGTGCTTCCCTGGATCCTGGCCAGAATATCCCGGTGCCTCATCACAGCAGGAGGTAGTGTTCATGCCTCACTTCTGCCAGCAGCATTGCTTGCAAGGATTGCCCATCCTCCCAGCCCCCTGTGGAACTGTTAATCATAAAAACAAATCATAAATCACATTATTACATCTATGCAGAGCCTTTCTTCCCCAAATAATCTTATAAACTGGAATACTGCACGTTATGCATAGACATGTAAATGAGCAGGACTTGCAACTAAGCAGCAAAGGCACATAAAAAAGGCCATGAAAAGAGAAGGTCAATTTCTTATTTATTTTGATTAGGCCATAAAACGTGGTTGCTGGCAGCTTGCTGTCAAGATGCTGAGATTCTGATGCAGTTTGGTTTTCTTCTCCAATCCTCAAATGCGATTTTCCCTCAGGGCTCGGTTCAGTGAGATAATCCAATTCAAGCATTTCAACCCACAGAGCATTCAGCTCAAATGAAGAAACGCTTCCATGTGGGCACAGTAGATCATCAGGATCTTTCTAAAAAATTCCTGCTTCAGCCTAAGTGCCTGTGATTGATTCACTCATTTATTCTCTCTGCAGGGCACGACACTCACTCCTTCCAAACACCCAGAGTATTTCATTACAATTGTAACTCTGCCCTTCACTGTACAGAAACACAGAAATCACTCAGCTTCTATTTCATTAACCATTTATACCGACCTTATTTTCTATGTGCCTGTCTCCTACAGATTTCCAGTGCTCTGGGTTTATGCCCCCTTAATTGGTCCATTAATTTTTTTACCCTTCCTAGCACATGTACAAGCGTTTGTGTGAAGATGACACAATGTGATGGATCCAAGGAGACAGCCGATTTCCAGCTCAAATACATGACTTACTTCCCCTGGGATTACATCCAGCTCCTCCTGAAGCTCACCATCACCATCACCTTCTCTATTTTGGAAAGGGTGTTTTGCCACCAGCCTGACGGATCGAGGCAGGTAGCAGTTCACTGGGAGAGCCGGAACTCTCCACTCTGCCTCAAGCAGAAATTTCAACATATGCTCAAGGTGACTTTTTTGTAATTGATGAAGAGTAACATAGTTTGGAAGGCTCCCACAAACAATAAAAACCCTTCCAAATTTGCTGATAGTAAATTGAAGAGTTAGAGAATTTAACCCCAAGTCTTCACCAATGAATATTGTCACCAAATTCACACAACAAAAAAGTAAAATCAGACAGAATTGCCACGTAAAGATTGCCAGTAAAACTCCAAGGACCATTTGCTTATTTTTGTCCTTGGAGAAAGAGTGTCTTCCTACAATCTCATCAATATTGTCTTACACCGAATATTTGTGATGATATTTATTTATCTTAAACTGAAAATATAAAACCAGCCTGGAAAAATCAGACAGCACTTGTCCTCACTAGCACAAACTTGTGAGTTTCAGAAATAAGACTTACATTTTAGTTTGCAATAGAGCTGCAGTGTGTTGGCAAGGTTTGAAAAGGCAGCATAACTGAGATATTTCAACACTTTTGCGTGGAAAATGTCAGTGTCTGGGGTTTAATGTCGGTGGGAAGATAATCGATTTTTTCGTTTTAGCTCAAACTTTTTAGCATAAAAGGCACTTGTAAAGGCCTTTTTACTTACGGGCAAGGTCTCAGAATACCAGGGAGGGATGTTCTTCTGCCGGACTGGATATCTTGGCTGCATTTTTGCCTGCAGCACCGACCGCCTTATTCGTGCTACCAGCTCGGCTGTTCCCTGGGGGCTGCAGGGCATCCGCACCTCGAGGGCTGGGCACCACAACAGCGCTAACTACTCGAAATGTCTGGCATGCATGCATGTATTTTTTTGGTTGGTTGGTTTTTTTTCAGTTCCAGATGACTTTCCCGACGAGCAGCCCTCCGGCATCAGCCCACGCAGCCCCCTTTCCCTTATGTGCCACCTCACGGCTGAGGCGCACACCCTGCACTGGTGCGGCTTCTCCTCGGGCGCTGGGTGCAATTTTGGGCACCACAATTTGGACAAGACATTAAGCTATTGGCGAGCAGGAGCATGGTGAAGGGTCTGGAGGGGAAGCCGTGTGAGGGGCGGCTGGGGCCACTCGGTCTGTGCAGCTGGAAGAGACTGAGGGGAGACCTCGGCATCCTCGCGGGGCGGGGCGGAGCGGAGGGGCAGGTGCCGATCTCTGCACTCTGGTGACCAGGGACAGGACTCGAGGAAACAGCATGAAGCTGAGTCGGGGCAGGTTTGGGTTGGAGAGCAGGAACGGGTTTTCCAAACAGAGGGTGCGGCCATGAAGGCGACGCCGCTCTCCAACTGCGAGCGGCGCTTCCTCCTGCGCGCCATCCAGGAGAAGAAGGTACGGAGCCGTTACCCCCCCTTCCTTGCCTCTTTCCTCACCCTTTTCCCGATCCCCTTCCCCGCCGCCCCGCGGAGCGCGGCTGTCCCCGGGATCCGCCCCTCCCGTGCCATGACATGCCGGGCATGGCGCACTCACCCGCTCCATGTGTGTGTCCGTGTCTGTGTGTTCCCGCAGCGCCTGGACGGCAGGCAATGCTACGACTACCGGAACATCCGCGTCTCCTTCGGCGCCGACCGAGGCTGCTGCATCGTGGAGCTGGGCAGGACCAGGTGGGCGCGGGGCCTCGGCCGTGGGGCCCGGGTTGAATAAAACCTCAGGTTCCCAAACCTGCGGAGATTACTGTAAACAGATTTTAACCTTTCAAGCCTTACAGTCGTCGTAGTATTTCATGGGTAGGAGCAAAGAGGAGAAGATGGAAAGGAAGGCAGTGGGAAAGGGATGGGGTTTCCGTGATGATTTTGATTACAAATAATTTATAAAATGCAAAATTATTCCCAAGTTTTCATCCCTTTGTTCACTGATCTCGCATTCTGCATTCTTCCACTAACCAAAGGATGCTTTGGCTGTGGAAAAGTGAACTACATGCACTTATATAAATATTTCATTACAGTTTCTCATGTGTTCGAGTCAGTTTTTAGTCTTAAAAGGCAGGAGTGTGTTTTAATTCCTACACTGGATTCTTTCAGTTGGTGACCACAGTTTAAATACATATGACAGGCGTTGAACGAAAAACTGTCAGGAGTGAGATGTACAAACTAAAACCCTAAACACATGCTTTTTTCACATGTATGTGTTTTGCCTCTAGATTTTTCCTGATGCGTTCTGTGACTTGGTGCTTTATTTACTTTGGCAGGGTTCTTGCACAGGTCTCCTGTGAACTCGTTCCCCCCAAGCCCAATCGGCCCACGGAAGGCGTGCTCTTCTTTAATCTGGAGCTCTCACCCATGGCTGCACCTGGGCTGGAGCCTGGCAGGTAGGGCAAGTGTCTTAAAAGGACTAAATAAGGATGGCATAAAAGCCACTGTAATCATATTAAGTTTGGGTTAATTTTGTTCCAACAGACAATCTGAGTTATTGGTGTCACTGAACAGACTACTGGAGCGATGTTTCAGAGATTCCAAATGCATTGACACTGAATCTCTCTGCGTTGTTGCTGGTGAAAAGGTAGGAAAACATCCTAAATCCTGGTAAAAGATACATGTAGTCCAGTTTTAACTTGGTCTGTGTCCTGTGTTGGAAAGAACTGCTGATTTTAGGTTAAAGATCCACACATCCGACTTGAGAAGTATTTTTAACTTGCATGTCTTTGTAGACTTTCTGAAGTGCCTGGGACCCTGCAGAATGATGCTTTTAATTCTGCTGAAGTGCTACATATTTTGTCATAATTAAATCTGGCACAGCAGGTATCTTGGAATATGCCGAGATCTCTCATCTTCTTAAGCAAAGACCTAAGGAACATATGCTGCTTCTTTTTATGGCTCAAAAAAATGAACTAGTTTTGGAAAAAAAAACCCCTTGATTCTCTAGAATCAAGCAGTTTTGTATTTTTTGTATTTTTCTCAGGTTTGGCAAATTCGGCTGGACATGCACCTGTTAAACCATGATGGCAACATCACTGATGCTGCCAGCATAGCAGGGATTGTAGCTCTGTGTCATTTCCGCAGGCCAGACGTGTCTGTGCAAGGAGAGGAAGTAACTGTGGTGAGTTGTTGGTTTTTTTTTTTTTTAATTTCCTTGAATTTGTAATTTTAAAACTAAAGCAGTTCATAAATAACTGTATTCTGGTCCAATTCCTTTCAAAGTACACTCCTGAGGAACGTGATCCTGTGCCCTTGAGTATCCACCACATGCCCATTTGTGTCAGTTTTGCCTTCTTTCATCAAGGGTAAGATTTTGAGTTCTTATGTACCCATATAAGGGGTATAAGTCTTGTATACCCATTGTTACTAATATGCAAACCAACTCCTTTGTATAATTAAGGGTAGTGGGTTGCCTTGAATTTCCACTGTTGCCTTATGTTTCAAAACTTGGTTCTAGGACCTATTTATTGGTGGATCCAACTGAACGTGAGGAGCGGGTGATGGATGGGCTCCTTGTAATTGCCATGAACAAACACCACGAAATTTGTACCATCCAGTCCAGTGGAGTGGTTATGCTGGTGCAGGATCAGGTAAACCTTTGCCTTGACTGGTCCTTCCATGGTGTATAAACTGGATCCTGTGCTGCAGTCTTGATACGGAAATGGCGTTTGGGAGCTAAGAAATCAATTAACTGTCTGATTTTATTGGAAAAGATTATGTAGTTTTAGTCCTAGTAGAAGAGCATAGTACTGTGTACCATGCTGCAGAAGGGATGTAGAAAATGCATAATTTTTGTTATTTTTATTTTTTCCCTGTGATTTGGCTGAGAAAGCCTGCAAATTATTTCCACTTGTACTCTGAGGGAGAGCTGGAGGCTTGTATTAAGTTTTTGCGTAACTCCCAGTGAATCCAGTTCCTCATGGTAAGGTGCCATACTTTAAGAGATTCCTGTGATTTAAATTTGTGTGATTCTTAGGATGCCATGCAGTTTCAGTTAAAAACTTCTTGCTTTCCTGGTTGTAAACTGTTTTTTGTATGTGTAACAAACAGATTCTGAGATGCAGTAAAATCACAGCTGTTAAGGTCGCAGAAATAACAGAACTGATTCAGAAAGCCTTGGAAAATGACCAGAAAGCCAGGTGAGCATTTTGGGAAGGGATGGAAATGGGCGTTTTTAAGAAATGTAGTAAGAACTAATGTTAGCTTGTGATTTCAACAGCAAATTGTCTTTACTTGTATTTGTTTTAAATAGCAAGCATTTAAATTTGAACTGGAAAAGAGAAACCATTTTTGGGTTATTGTGAAATAATGTCTGCCATTGAATGACCAGGAAAGAAGGCGGGAAGTTCGGCTTCGCAGAATCCATACCCAACCAAAGGATCACTGTCTTCAAAATGGAGAGTGCTGCTGTGGACACCAACGATGTGGAAGAACAAGCTGGAGAAATCATTGCTAAAGCTGACCCTCCTGCTGAAGTGTATCTTTTCCAGGGTATTAGTCAGGAGAAAACCAGGCTAAACACACATCTAGGATTCCTCATACCTTAGGTAGCCATATATCCTTCAGAGGAAACATCATCATTATCCTACTGGTTTTGGTTCTCTGTGCCTTTAATTCCTTGCCTAAAGTGCAAAGCTGAGGTCAGACCTCTGATTATTACAGTGACTGGAGACATGGCACTCAGAACTCCCTGTTAGGGCTGTTCTCCCCCAGCTTAAAAACCACCTGGTTTGCTCTCAGAATACAAAGAATTTTACCAGCAAACAGCAAGATTTTTCTTAACTCCTGCAGTTTTGCCAATCCAGTATTGCACACTCCTGGGACAGCCCAGATTGGGGAAGGAATAGAGAGCTGGGGGGACCTTGAAGAATCTGAGAAGGAAGAAGCAGAAGAAGAGGAAGGTGACAGTGAGGCAGCTGCTTTTGAATGTGAGAAAGTGGAAACTGAGGATACAAGTACAAGGAGGGAAACTAAGAATAGTAAGTATTTGTTTTTCTTAATATCATATCTTATTATTACATCACTTCATTAACAGTTTAGAATTAAAATGTGGAAGGTCCTTAGGAAAAAAGGACCATTGTAGCCCCTTTGCACATTTGTCAATTCCAGTTGACCTGGTAATTCTCTTAAAAACTTGATTTCTGTACTACAGGGAGGGCCGCAAATGAATCAGAAACCCCTCTGAATGTTTCTTTTAAAATACTGTGGTTATTAATTACAGGAGTTGTTTGTACAAAACTGATCACCAGTTTGGGGGTGGTGGGGCTTGTGTGTTTTTTTAGATGAACCCATTGTACTGTCCGACAGCGAGGAGGAAGAAGTTGTCATTCTGGAACCACAGGAAGTACCAAGGAAAACAAGGTAACCAGCAAGTGGAATTAGGAGGGGAAAGGAGTTTGTAAGGAGTATTTCCAGGAAGCACAGGATTTTGGCAAGGCCAAGAAAGGTTTCAGTTGATCAAAGGGAATACAGATAAAGCTGAGAGCAAGGAAGTTTAAATCTAGGCTAAATCTGGCCTTCTGTCCTGGGAGGCCAGAGCCTGGCCCTGGTCTGCAGCTGTCTGAAATGGTTATGGGTATTTGACTCATTTTAGTCCTTCCAAAGGGTGTGAGAACATCAAAGTGGATCTCAGTCAGTGGCTCCCTAGAGCTGCTGCAGAGATCTATATGTTGCACTAGAGCTGATGCTGAGTTCTCGCTCCAAGAAGCGAGATTTGCTGCTGTATCCCTGCACTAGCCATGGAAACCCTTGGCACCAAGTGTGGTGGGAGGTGGCCAAGTTATGGAGAATCAGTCTGTGTTCTTTTGAAATAGTAAAGCTATTCAGTACGTTCCTCTGATACAACTGCTATTTGCTGACAGAACACAGACCAGCTCCAAAGAAGAAAATCCAAGTAAGAAAGCATTTAACAAAAGGAGAAGAAAGAAGAGAACATCTCGTTAAAACCATCATCCCTCCTGTAGGAATGCTGTATAATATGGATTTTGGTGTATTATTACTGAGCTTATTTTTGTAGATAATTTTATTTCTTCCCCTTTGAATATCTGGTTCTGCTTTTATGTATATGTTAAAACTATTGTATACGGATTTAAATAAAACATTGTGCCTGTAACTGAAATCCCAGCAGAACTGCAGCAGAAACTCGCCTAGTTCACCTTTCTTTACAGGGGAAAATCAAATGTGCTGTGGTTAAAACCTTCTTGCCCCTGTTACTCCACACCTTATGTTGTACTCAAACCTGCTCTGTATGAAAATCACCAGAAATTCATGGACTTAACAAACTAGCACAAAACTTCAGTGGAGTTTCTTAAAAAGTTTAATTAAATATTACATGCAACAGACAGGAATGCTTTTTGAACTATATGCAAAGAGTTATGCTCTGAATTTAGGATCAGGCAAAACAAAGAGAGAAGGAGGATTCCAAAATACCTGATCTGGGCGCTTTGTTTGCAAACAAGTGACACTGGAAACACACACATATTTACAGAGTGAAGCAGGGCTATTTTACAGGTGACCTCAGTGTTACATGAGCTGTGAACAGGAGAGAAGTTACTGTTGCAGATTTTACGTTCCCCAAATCGGGTAAGAAAAAAAGCCCAAAACATATATATAATTAAATTGCTCCCAGCCAGGTAAAGCTTGAATCAACTTGTGCTCTTTCAGAAAGGGACCAACACGCAAGACCTCTTTTCTCCAGGAGATAAACCAGTGCATTTTCTTAGTGTCAGTTCTTCCAACCCAAAGTCACTGTCCTGAGTACAAAAATGGGTGAAGATGCAGTTCCTTCTTAATTCTGTAGTACCACAAGACCGTAAACTTCTCCAGAAAAAAGAACAGTATTTTTTGCACTGCTGTTTCCTCCCACATAACATCTCATCCCTACATTCTTTAGAGCCTTTAGTTGGAAAGGCCTAGAAGTTAACCTGGATAGGCTTAACAGTAGTACAGTACAACCTGGGATATTTTGTTCAAAGCTTAGAAGCAAAAGCTGCAATTGTCTCATATTAACTTTGGAAAATGAGAAGGTGGAAAAAGACAGTACTTAATAGCACAAGCTGCCCTGAGGAAGGAGGAACTGTCATGCTAGGCAGAGATGCCAGCCCCTGTTTGAGGATTTTTTGTTAGGCTGCAGAGGAAGTCATGTTGATAATGGTAAACATAAAGCTCAGGGAGCGTGAAGGAATTTTTCTCTATGCTATGGGATCAGTAAGGGAACAACTTCAATTGAAACTTGAGCACAGCTCTTTGATTAGGCACTAAAACCCACTGAAGTCCTTTCACTTAAGTATTGCTACTTGTGCTTTTTCTGGAGAAAATAATGCATTAGCTTGCTTTAAATTACCCTCCAATGTTCATATTTCTCAGAGGTCTTGGAATACACCCCAGAAAGGAAAGGGAAGGCAGAACCCAGTTTCCCAGGCAGAGAACTGTGGCCTGTTATCTTCAAGTAATAGCTGCCAGTCAGCATTGCCAGTTACCCTTCCAAGGTCACAAACAGTGAAAAACACATTCCTGCCTATATAAACTCAGTCTCCTGCAAAGTTAAAGTGTTTCCAACCCCAAGCACCAGACATGATACCCTGCACAGTCTGTCCCCAGTTCCTTTTAACATTTCGGTAGCAGCCTACTGAAATTATGCTAAATAAAAGCTGTTGGCCAATGAAATGTGGTTCTTCATTAGCCATCAGACAATGCATAAAAGTCCAAATGCATCCTAAGAAGCTCAGATTGGTCAAAAAGGACACTTCTGCTGCATATCTTGACCAGATTTTTGACCACCCCTTGGCTCCATTGGTTTTGTAATTGAGGTGGTTCAGGGAAGGCTCAGGCAGCACAAGGGTGGGGGCAGAGTAGTAACTTTGTAGTTGCTGAGGTGAGACACAGAGTTGTGCCTCATTAGCACCTGACAGATGACGATTTAACAGAAATTATTTCAAGTAGCCCATGCCCAAGAGCTGTTGGACATCTGTGAGGAGGAGTTTATACTGCTGGATGCCCAGATAACCAGAGAGACAACATTGACTCAACTCCAAGTCTAAGAGGCACAGGTTTCACAGGGCAGCCCTTGCAAAAGGCTTTAGAAATGAATGCCAGTTTAAGATGGCAGTACTACTCCTCAGTGATTTTAAGCTATTGGCGAAACCACTACCATCATCAGATACAAAAACTGTTTATTAGCCAACCTGGAAATAGCTTAATTCGGCCCACTTCCGTGCGCTCGCTGCTTTGCACGCAGACAACAGCAGGTACAGGGCAGCATCACTCCATTCACACAGGCTGGAGGTAAACATCCACTTGATCTAATGCTGATTAAATGCCAGTTTGCTCACATAACAGTTCCAGAACTAAGGAACAATATGGCACATTTTTGCTGTGTGCCACAAGCTCCTCCCAAGCATGAGGGGTATACAGAATTCATGCTGCTCTGCACACAGCCCATCCACGCTACAAGACATTCCCTGCCCTTGAGGGCACAGAGCAACAGTTCACCCCCCTGAAGTTTAAACCCTCCACCATCCCTAAAGGGGTACAAGGCAAGCAGGCTGAGGACTAATTTTCTCAGTAGGCATCAATGGACTTTTGGGACAGCCAACACATCAGTGGGAACTCCATGGGTTTTAGATTAGTATCAGTTTTATACTTGGGCTAGGAAATACTGACAGTGAGACCATTTTCTGTGTAGCAGAAGCACGAAGTATGAACTGGTGCAGGAGTTTTAACTGTGCAGTCCCTGCAGCAGAGCATTCAGCCTTTCCCCTGATGATGATCTGGCACTACATTATACAGCAAAGAGCCTCATGAGTTGGTTCCAGCAAGGAGTTCTTCATGGCCATAGTTTCTTCCAGTTTTGTAGCCATTAAGGCACGTTTTGGATCTATGCTAAGTCTCAGTTTCAACTAGACAGTATAAAAATGCTACTGATGCTCTGTGGAGTCCAAGTATTTCTTACCCAGAAGGAGAAAAAACCCTACTATAATGATGCACTGCTAATATTAACACTTAGTCTATAATTAGATAAGCAGTCTCAGACTTCATGTGGCCTGCATGGTTAATTCTGTGCTTGAAGAGAACATTTTGATAAAAACACAGCTAAAACTCTTACCAAGATTGCATGTACAAAAGATTTACATTAAAACCACATGAAACTAAACTTCATAATTGAAGTCATCAAAGCCTGTATTCATATTCTATATGATCGTATTTAGACTCCTAAACCATGTTTAAAACTGTACATCATTTCCTGGCAATATACATCTGTTAAAAACATCAGTCTCTTGATTATTACAATAAGTTTAGTGTGTCTGGTGGGTCAATGAGCGATACTCCGTGGTACCTAGAGAGGGGAAAAAGAGAGGCAGGATGTCATCTTGCTCAAGTGCTCTCTGCCACGAAGAGCAGCATAACACACTGCAGCGAAGCACATTTCCCACCAGGCAGGAAACATTCTGGGACTTGTTGGCTGCCATGCCCCACACAGATTTTTAGGAGCATTAGGTATCACCAACTGTAGGAATGTCAAGAAAATTCCTCCAGTTTCTACCCGACAGTTCAGACAGCAACAGAACACCAAGTATTGCTTTACAAACCACAGTGAAAAAACCCAGGGAGTCTTGTCCATATTTTACAGAGGAGGTGGATTTGGTTAGTTGAGTCTGCCTGAAAGACTCAAAAGATACATCCCACACCCTGCCAGGCAGTTACATGTATGGACAACTCAGGTGTTAACACCTCCACGGATACTCACTTGGCACTCTTGTACTTTTCCCGTATGGACTGTTGTGTGTGCTGGGCTGCTTTGAGGTAGGTGTTGTGTAGGTCTATGAGGCAAGGCTTGATGTCTTCAAGGGTGTAGCCAGTTACTTTGCACAGGGATTCAGGCTGAGGGGAAAAACGAAAGGGAGAGGGACATTTGGATGTTGCTGTTTGCTTATGCTGACAACCAGTGGTGGAGTTTTCTAGTTTCCATATGGTTGAAACTGTATTACCCACCCATCCCGTTTTTCAAATACCACAGGGAGCAATCCCTAATGAACAGGCTAGGAGCACAGAGGGCCTGCAATTCCTGCAGCCCAGCCCCAGCATTCAGGACTGTGTACAAATACACTGAACACACAGGGAGGCCTGTGAAGGCTCACACTGGAGTGCTACATACCCAGGTTTGTCCAGTGAGTGTGTAGCCTGCCAGATGGAATGCTGCAGCAGCAATAACTGATGGCAAGTATTTCAGGTAAGGATCAGCATCAATTAGACTCAGCTCTCCCAAGTACTGCAAGGGAAATGAGAAAGAGAATCATCTTCTTCCAAAAGTTAACAGTTGCATTAGAACCCAAACTTAAGCTTCCAATCCTGCCATCAGTTGGAAGGACAGCTTTTACCAGTTTCCACTTCCTTTCTCTTTAAGCATCTCCTGCTGCCAAACAGCACTGCACCACATGATTTACCAGCACATTTTATGTTTAGGGACATAGAAGAACTAAAGGAAAGAGTGTAGTCAGGTGTGACCTTTGCCCAGTGAGACAAAGGCTTCTGTTTAGGAGCTTTGGTACCTACCATACAGATAGGATTTATTATAACTTCAGATGAAATCTTATCTATGCTCTGCTCTAGAAATTAGTGCTGGATTTAGAACTTGCTGCTTGTTGAGAGGAAAACCAAAAGAAAAGTCCTTTTTTGCCAAAGTGGGGGGGGCGGGGGGAAGGGGGGTAGGTGTGTCAGCTGTTGATAAGAGAGAGGGAAACACCTATCTAGCAGTGCAACAACCCCCAATTTTAAGTTCATTAATCTCTGCCTGCTCTGAGTAAGGATGCATGCTTGAGCCAGGCCAAATGCCAGCCTCTGATAAGAATGGAGTATCTCAAGCAGAAGGTGGCGATAGGAGCATTAATTTCCAGCAGAAAAGGGAAATGAGAAAGAGAAGCACTTCTGGAGAAGCACAATTCATAAGGCGTATAAATGTAAGACATGTGCAATAAATATCTGCAATAGAGCTCTCTAATTACATGGGTTGAGCTAATTATTCTTACATACCATTGACAGGCTCTCCACTTTAGCATCTGTCTGCTGGTGCAGGAAGTACTGGGTGAGGAACTGGTTGATTGTTGGAGCTGCCAAGTCAAACGACAAAACCTTCAGGATTAAGTGCTCCATCCTTAGGACCTGCTTCTTGGTGTAGGTGTCATCTGTGATGTAGACAAACTCGGCTACTTCAGGAGGGTAGATCTCTTCAAACTTTCTGCCAGGAGAAATGTTTATGAGTATATAACTGAATAGTATGAAAGCAGATAACCACCCACACTTAACAAAACGCTTGTCTAAATTCTGATTTTGGAAGGAGCTGGGCACTGGTGCCAAACAAGTTTGCTGCAGTTGGTTCAGTAGCTCTTGAATCAGCAGAATTTGAATTTAGAGAGCTACAACAGCACGATAATTTAGGACTAAGGAATTTGGGACTTGGAGTTACTGAAACACCAGAATAACCCACTAACCTAGTAAACTGGGGCGAGCACAACTTCCTTTTCATATGCCTTTTGCACATTCCCTCAAATACTGTTTAGATGCCAGCTGCTGCTGCTGGAAACAACAGATCCTCACTTTTGGGACAATCTACAAAGACGAGTGCCAAGCTTTTAGGTGGATAACTCCCGATTTTTATCCCACTTTGAAGCCCTCCAGAGTCAGTCCTGCTCTAGGCAACAGAACAGCAACAGCCACAAGATTTTCATCTGTATGAAACCAGCAGGTAGAACTTGAAATGAAGCAATTTCACTTACGATGCGAGCAGCATAGCTGCAGTACCCACAAGCTGAAGTTTTCCTCTCAAAACAGACATGGAAGAAAGAAACCTATCAATGTAATTTACAGCTAAGTGCAGAGTTTCATTCTGTAATTTGTATTCTTCTCCAACTTCCACCAGCCAGTCCACAAGAATAGCCCGCATGTTGTTTGTGATGTCAGGTTGTTTCTTCATGTAACCTATTTTGGGATTGCATTTCACCTGTAGGTTTAGATGACACAAAGTTGAGTTTGGACCACATGCTGGTAGGGAAGCAACTGTTTAAACTTCATTTATCATAGCTTAGCAAATCAGAAGTAAACACTGGTGAGTTGAGGATCAGTAAGTTCTATTTCTGTAATCTCGCTTTCCAGCTTGTGCATGGCACAATTAACTTTATCACAATAAACCAGTCCCGTGCTCTTATTTCTCCCTTTCTAGCAAGCTCTAATTTAGTCACTGTCATGGTAACTCATGTTCAGATGCATTTCTCCACCCTAAACTCTTTCCCCCCATGGGCTGTATGCAAATAAGAAGAGAGACAGCAGCTCACCTCCATTTCCCTCAGGTACGTATGGATTTCACTGATATAGTCTGGCACACCATTAATGTTTGGTGCTTTCTCTTCTGTTTCTGAGGTTATTGAAATATCCATAATGCTTGGAGAATCTAAGCGGAGCAGAACAGCCATGTTAAAATGGACACCATCACACCACTCTCTCACAGCATAGGGAACCTTGTGCAGGCTCATTCAGTTGGACTGGGGGTTGAGGAGGCTCTACAGAAGTCAAATGTTACAGCAACAAAAGAGAAGTTTCCCCTTCCCCTTTCTCTTCTTCCCGCTAAGGAAAAAGGGATAGAAAACGCTTGCAATTATGTAGTGCTCAGTAGACTCTGTGTTACTTTGTTACATAGATGGGGATCCTGTAAGCTTAGACTGTGGTTTAAAACGGGTCTGGAATGCCAGAACTGTTGTAGCCTGCAGAAGTGGATCACAGTAAAATCAGCCCTCAGACATCCCCACGAGTTTCAGAAGATGGATCTGGCAGTTCTCATTTTTCACGTACTGGGAAGAGCTTAAAGCACTTGCAATCACTACAGAGTACAGCCTGGGAGAAAAATCTATTACATCTTGGGATCTTCCTGGGTGAAGTCCCCCTTCTAACTCTGTAATGGTAGCAAAGGGCAAGGCTTTATGGGTTGCTCTTGTCTATAATCTGGCTTCTCTCATAAGGTACTGATAGTTAAAGTTATAAAGCATAAAACTGCCTTAAAAAGCAGAGGATAAGAACACAGCAGCTCCGCTGGATTGCAGAGCTATTGTATCCCGACGGCAGGCTCGGAGGAACCAAACCAGCCCGTGTCCCAAACCACAGCCCTCCAGATGGCTCTGGAAATCATTCCCTGGGTGAATTCCTCCACAGTTCCCGGGGGCAGGGCCCTGAGGGGGGAGCAGGTGGGACGCGGCCTACAGGGCTCCCGGGGCCGGGCAGCGCTGCCGGGGTGTCACGTACCGAAGCTCAGCTCCATGGCGTTGCCCAGGGGGGCCAGGGGCCGCCGCTCCCCCAGGGCACACACGGCCGCACGCAGCCCCAGCGCCGCCTCGTCCTTCTGCCCCGCCGGGACGTCCCGTTGCCGCCGCGGCTCCCGCTGCCCATCGGGCTCGTCCACATGGATGGAGAAGGGCTGATGCTGATGCTGCAGCCCCGCCGCCGCTCCATGGCCCTCGCAGCCGCCCCGCGCCGCCTGTGGGGAGAGCGGCCGTCAGCGCCCGGCCCCTGACAGCTCCCGCCGCGCCGAACCAGCGCTGCCCCTTCCACATCCTCCCGCATCCCGCCGCTGCCCCCTCACCTGCAGCGGGATCCCGGCGCGCTGCTGCGCCCCCCGCAGCAGACCCAGCGCCACGCGGGTGCCGGCGGCGGGCNCGGGGGGACGGGCGCGCCTGGAGCCGCCCGCGCCGTTCAAGTAGCCCGCGACTCTTGAACCGCCCAATGGGCGCCCGCTGCGTCACGGCCGCGCCGGATGGGGCGGGCGGGGCACGGACGGGCGGACAGAGGGACGAACGGACAGACAGACACGGGCCGACACGGAGGGCGGGGAACCCATGGGGAGGGAACGCGTTTGCCTGGGTCACCAGGCCCCGCGTCCGCCCAAGGGAGGGAGAGAAGTGCCTCGGGCCTTCCCGCCGGGAAGCGTGTGTGGGAAGCGTGCTGGAGCTTGCCCGGCCGGGCTCGTGAACGTGTCCCGGGAGGAGCGGCTGAGGGAGAGGAGGGGATTTAGTCGGGAGAAAAGCTGGCTCGGAGGAGAGACCTCATCAGTCCCTACAGCTCTCCGGAAGTGGTGTTGTGAGGTGCCCGCAGTGAGGGGACAAGAGGAAATGGCCTCCAGCTGAGACAGGGGAGATTTAGATTGTCAGAGAATCACAGACCACAAAGGTAATCTTGTTCCAACCATCCAGCCATGGGCAGGGACACCTTCCACTAGACCAGGTTGCTCAGAGCCCCATCCAGCCTGGCCTTCAACACTTCTAGGGATGGGGCATCCACTACCCTGATCTCCGGGTATCTCCAGGCAATCTGTGCCAGGGCCTCACCACCCTCAGATTAGACAATTAGGAAAAAAATTGTCCCTGTTAGGGTGGAATAGGCTGCCCAGGGAGGTGCTGAGAGTCACCATCCCTGAAGGTGTTTAAGAAGTGTCTGGATGTGGTGCTGGGGGATGTGGTTTAGGGGTTGTGGTGATAATGACAAGCTGATGGTGGAACTTGGTGCTCTCAGAGGTCACTTCCACCCTTGAGGGGTTCTGTGCCACTTCAGTGGAGTTGGTCTTTTTTTACCTGTGAACAGATCCCACAAGCTGTTTCATCTCTTCTAATTTTAAATAAAACCGAGTGAGAAGGTAGGTGGAGTTTTGAAATGAAGCACAAGGATGCTGGGGAAGCATGGAGGAAGTTTAATGCCATCCATCCCTAAACAAGAGTTTAAATGCAGCTGTCTTCAGTGTAAATTTCAGGGTTCTCCCCCCTCTCTTCATACATCAGCTGCATCAAGTCTGGTGACATTCTCATACTACATTTTCAACACAACAGGCAAACTAAGTTAGGTGCAGCTTAAACACAAAGATTTCTCCCAAATCCAACCAAGTCTCTGGAAACCAGTTTCTTCATCCATTCTTGCAGCTGGGGGGACAGGCTACTCCATGTAGGCTTAAACAGTAGTGAAAACATTTTTGCCAAAAAGATATTTGGTATTTACATCTGATCATTCTTGAGCTATTATATTAACACTGTGCATAAAACCTCTGCACACAGTTAACATACACAACAGTTTATATGAAGTTTACTACTGTATCCAATATGATAATAAATATGAATAAAACCTAAGAGCTGACAGTGCAACAAAAGACTAAAAGTGTTTTTCTTAAAAAGTGTTTTGGACTTGATACTGATATGCCTTGATTAAAACCAGAAAAATTACTCTGCTTTTTCCTTGTCAGGCAGCATCAAAAAAAGCAATCAATCCATCTTGATCACAGCCATCCAGAATTTCCAGAAGGAGAGGTACTTTGGTTTTCACATTGGTGCCTTTAAATTTAAATTTATCTATGAAGAGATCTGTGATCATACCTGCAAAAGTAAAATTCCAGAAATTATAATCTGCCTTGTTTTCACTAGGAGTTATCTACTTTTAGCTCATGATTATGTACCAGCTATTTCAGTTAGAAGACTTTTTTAACCTCACATTTTAAACAGTGGTTCAATTGTAAACAAATCCAAACCATTTAACTTTTATACATTCCTAAATGCTATCCTGAATTTGAACACTATCTTTAACCATGTCCATAAAGACAAGAATCATCTAAATACAAGCAGCTGTCTATTTCAGCCATGTCTCTGGACATTAAGCCCCATTTAAATAAAGCTGAATTATCAACAAACCATAAAGTCTCTCGAGATGTGCAGGCTGCCTCTTGTATTCCTCCAGCAGCTGATCTGCCTCTTCCAAAATGCTGCGGTATTTTGGGAGCAGGAAGTCCACATTCCCTTCATGAACTTGTAATTCCTCAAAGACAGTTTAAAATGGTAAGAACTAACAGCAGGTAAAGTCTCATAAGAGGAGGTAAGTAAGAAATTAAGCTTAGATGTGTCAGAAGGAAGTACTTCAGAGGGAAGAGGATCCCCTTCTGAACTAACAAGTGTTATTTTCGGAGTGCCTCATTTTCTAGTCTTCTAATGAAATGCCAGATGTCACTTGTCATTTCATAGCCTGGATTCCCAAAATCCTGTGAATCCTATGTATTCCAGCTTCCAGCTCTGAACTGGTGATCACACCATACAGACTCAAGCCTTGACCATACTTACTCTAAAAATGAAGGTAAATCACTAAAAAAGTGTAGCACATGCTGAAGTCTGAAGGTAAAAGTAAACTCTGAAAGTATCACTCAGTTTGTGACAGAATTAAGTTTTGAAGGCCTCTTCTAAAATGCCAGCAGACCAATTTGGGATGGTCGATAGTAGAGATCTTTTTATCCTCCAGAGAAAGACACTTCTGTTCTGGACAAGAGGTAATTATGCTGTGCTGGGATAACAGCTTTCATCAATCATTACATTATTTTACTGCTGATCAGTAAGTTGTCATCCAAAAAGTGAGTGACAAAATAATTTGTCCAAGATTTGCTGTCTAAAAAAAGCCTAAAACAAGCAAGATGTACAACACCATTATTACTGCACAAACACAATATGCATTAAGAATAAATTCTCTATTATTGTTTACATCCCTGGCTTGCCAAACCAAGCCCAAGTAAAACCCTTTTAGTGATAATAAAGATTCACACTGTTCTCATTAGCAGCCAGCTTTTCTATTCACTAAAGAATTCTGACAAGTATTTGATGTCCCCAAAAAGACAAGAGAGAACTGGTTGTCCATTTTCACCTCCCTTCCCATTAAATAAAAAATTACAACTTGATGATGATGAGTTTTTAACAGCAAAATCCTGGTTGTTGGAAAAAAAGTCCGAGAACTGAGACAAGCTACCTAACTGGTACCTCCCAAAAACTGCTGAAGAGGGAAAAGAGCAAAAGATGGAAAAGCAGATGGTTCAGAAGTTATGAGAAAATGGTATGAAGTTCCAAAGCAAAGAATTTGCATCTGGCCTGGATGATCTAAAAAACTATAAATGTTGAAGAAGAAACAGAGACAGAAGGAGCTGGAAAATAACAGCAGGCTGGAAGAGAACATTGTATGATAAAGCTGGCTGCCCTTCTGCTGTCCAATTTAGGCATCTTCAGTAATTCTACATGTTACTCACTAGCTACACAGCAAAAACCAGAAATTTCCTTGAAGAAATCTGTCTCCTGGACACTTAATATACATGCTCCAATTTAATCTAAGGGAACAGAAAGGGAGCAGATCTCCACATGACACACACCTGACCTGAGCCATGGTTTGGTATCTGACAGCATAATAATCCCCCATAAAAATCAAACCCCAGGAGTTCAGACACTTACCCTCAAAGCATCTATTAAGTGAACCTTCTTGGCCAGCAGCTGCTGATACTCTAATTTAGGGTGGATAAGCTTTAATGTGTGCCTCACAGATTCTTCATTTACATCTAGCAGGGAGTAAAAAAGAATCCCAACAAGCAAATGAGTACTACACACTCCATTTATGGGACTATCAAATGAACTGAAGCACAGCAAAATAGAGAAGAAATTTTTACCATATGATATCTTCAGATTAATCTTCCTTTTAGTAGCCTCTTTGGAAAGCACATCTTTGAGGATGGATATTGTAGAGATGTTATCAGATTTAAAATATCCCTCACCTTTTCTATAAGGGAAGAAAAAAAAGTAAATGAACAAATTTAAACACATATGCATACATTAGGTTTAGTAATTTTATTTTACCTGTAGGTGGTTTCAAGCTGCGTTCCCAGGAAGGTGTTCTGAAAATAAAAGGTGATGCAGTCTCCAGCAGGAGTCTTTTCAGGCACCTCAGGCAAGCAAAACACAACCCAGGAGTGAATTTCAGCAAAACTGAACTGGCCTTTGAGCATCAGTGTATTCATGGGCCTGTGACATTGTGAAATTAAAAGAAGAAAAAAGACAGTTCAGAAGGAGGGACACTGTCCATGTAAAAAATGTTTAGTTCCACATGGTGGTTTCCTTTTAATCAGCACCCAGTAAAAAGTTAGGTCTCTCCCTAAGTACAGACACATACTGCAGATTACAGCTATTTTTCTGTACTTCAAGATGCAAAGCTACATGCACATTCAAGTTTTACCTCCCACTAGGCATATCAGATCTTGAAAAAAAAAAACAAGTTGGAAGTTTTTGATGTCCCATTGCAAGTTGTTAAACCTGAAATTTAGGACAAAGGTAAACAACTGACAACAGCAAATATGACTAAGACAGATCCTCAAGAGCCTCCCGTGCTGTAAACCCCATTTTTATCAAGAACAAGGCACAGTGGAGCTCATTTGCACACTGAAGCCATTGGTATCATCCCTTCAGTCTTTCAGTTTTTGTTGGAACAAGCAGATCCTTGCAGGCAATACAAGATGTTAGCTGAGGGTGGGCAAAAATCCACTAGAAATAGTGTAAAATACTCAATTCCTATAACAGAGAGATAGAGGTAAAAAAAGTCTTGGCTCAGTTTTGGGGCCAAATTAGCTGTGAGAAAAAAGTTAAGAGGAAAGGGGTGGAGCACAGAATGAGGCTGAAACTGAGAAGACACAGTTACCTCCGCAGGAGAGTTTCCTTTCTGCCACACCCTCAGCTCTACACATGGGACTGAACTATAACCCAGGGCAGTAAAATGAAAAATAACCCTCAAACAACAGTAAGGAATTGCAAAGAACCTATTTAATCCATAATTTCTATTAAGAAACATACAAAATGGAATTACAGGCTTAAAAGTGTAGGTTAGGGGTTAGAAATTCCATACCGAAGTTTACAGAGCAAATGTTTCAGCTGGATTGTGTAATTTTTTCCAAGCAAAAAAAGGCATTGATTTTTCTTTGCAAATACCTGTCTGGGTCAATAGAATGAGTTCTCTGGTGAAGTGAAAGTGGCTTAATTTGATACTGATGAACTTGACAGGTTTTTGGTTGAATTCTGGGAGTTACATATGCCTGAAGTGTCCCATACTGTCCTTCAATCGAGCGAACCTGCAGAGCGAAAAGAAGGACCCACAGGAAGGAAGAAAAAGGAAAAGATTATTTTACCACTGTTTGGAAATTTGGTGAATATTCCAAGTATGTTAAAGAAATACTGTAGTGTTTCAAGAATATTTAGAGTATTATATTTACTTGGTAGTGCCAATATAAATAAAGGAGATGAGTTTTAAAACAAGATAAAACAGTGTCCAGTGAAGTGCTGCTGGATTAGATGAATCAAATATTAATAAAATAACACACACTAACTAATTTTCTTATATTCTAAAATAAAAAGCCTCAAAATTGAGAGTTTTACATAAACATGTATCAGATTAGCAGGCTGCAGTAAAAAAGAGAAAACCTCATGCCTGTGTGTACACTAAGGATTTTCCAATCAGGATTTCCTTCATTACTTCCCCTGCTGGTTGCCATAAAATGTGTGAATTCAGTGGATCCTTAAAAATACACTCCAAAACACCCACATGCCTTTAGTGTAATAAGCATGGAATGACAGGATTTGCTTCCTCTTCGAAATACAAATGGAGTCCATATTCCCTTGGGAGTTCCCAATGTAACTTCCTTCAAACACTTCAGAGGGTAAACAGTGCCAGAGCTTTCCCTCCCACACCTCCCTCTGCTTTAAGTTCCACAAATTGCTTTCAGTATTTTCCCAGTCTGTGATGTTCCCACTGCTTTCATCTTAGGGACACTCAAAAGGACCCCAGGCTCTCCTCTGATGTATTTGTAGAAGCCTTTAGAAACCCTAAGACAAATAAAAAAAGGAACATAAGCCCCAGGTTAAAAGGTTCTCAGGAAAGAACCAGCAGTAGAAACTGGACTGATCCAGGTAGAAAACTCCATTCCAGAGCAGGAATAACTATCATTTTATTGTGTAAGATATTTTTGAGCATTTTACCTTAAGTTCAAGTCTTGTTGTATTTGCTTGGCATCTGTAAGTTGCAAGAAGAAAGTTGCTATTTGGCTGTAAACAAGAAAAAAAAAAACCAAACAGGAAAATAATACAAAATAGGCCTGTGGATTCACAAAATTTCTACTGGTCTGTTTTAAATGTAGACATGTTACAGTAAAGTTTTGCTATGCATGTACAGCTATTTACAAGGGTTAAATACAAAAAAAGCAGTCCTTGGTTCCCCTGAATGTTCCAAATAGTTTAATTATAGTAGAGTTAAAAAAAATTAAAATCTCTCTATAAGGAGAATACAACCAAAGCCTCTTATACTCTTTAATATCTTGACAAAGATTACATAGATATGTAGTTTTCATCTGAAAAATGCATGTCAGCCTGCCCCACTCATCTGCAAAATTAGTTCATTCAAAAACTAAAGCAGGATCAGTAAGAAAATACACCAGAAAAAGTGCTAAATTAATCATCATAAATGGCAAGAAACCTAAAATAAAAAGCTGATTTCTGTGAACTCCAGGGCAGAACAATGATGTGCAAATTCAGTTCTTAAAACTAAAATAAAGGACTGTCAGAGGGAAAAAGATTTTACAGAAGATATTCATAAATCCTAAGGTAGTTTCTGGATTTTCCCCCATCCCTCAGTGACAACAGCAATTCTATAGCTATTTAAGTCTATAGTTATTATATATTAAAAATAGCATGCAAACATTTGACTCCCCACACAGCAGAACTGTCACATTCTAAAGATGTTTTTTAGAAATTAGCTAAGTAAAAAACACAACACTCTTCACCTAAATGACTTGAAAGTAAATGTACGTGATTCTGTGATAAGCAGAGAAGAGAGCAATGCTGAACACGTCTCTCACAATCCTCCTCAGGAACAACAACAACAAAAAAAGAAGAGAGCAGATATTTTTGCACATATATAGGTTTGCCTTACATCAGGACCTGCTACTAACTCCTAACTCTGCAGTATCTCTAATGAAGCTGTGCTCTCCACGATTACCAGGTGAGTAGTTTAACTGAACGTATTTAAAATCAGAAACTCATAAATCCAAGTTCTACTTTCACTACACAGTACTACGTGTTTCCACTGTGCAATCTCTACAGACATAATCTCTGTTTCACTCACCTCAGAATCACAGCTGCTAAAACTAACAACAGCAGAATTTTTATCCACATCCAGCAAGTCTAGAGGGGCATCACTCTGCAGCACATAGGAGGAAGGAAAAACAAAGAGCTTATGTCTCTGAGTAGCTCCAAGTGCATTTATCCTCTAATTGTCATCAATCTTTTTAATAAGGGAGAGGCAAGAAGATTGCTTCATCTGAGAATGACATGCACCTTACTACTTAATCCTGCAGTAACATGATGGTCTTTCTCTTATTCACTTACAGAGTTCTGAACTCCTGGGGGGCTGACTTACCACAATTTCAGTGTAAAATCTATAACTATCTTTCAGACATGAAAGGTAGATTAAGCAATTTCATTATTCCCCATTTAGCTGTGGAAACATCAGATATTATAGAGTGGCAAATTAGCTGTAGCTTAGCATTGCTCTGTAACTTCCTTAATAAAAACAGGGGTTTTATTAAGAAATGAAAAATAAAATCCTACAGTAGTTCTTTCCCATTTGTTGTAGCAAACTCGCCTCATAAATTCCTCCCTGTCACATTTTTCTCCTCATGCATTTCCCAAAAGAAGGTAATTCAGTACTGCTACTCTTTCTGACTACCGAAGAGGACATTAATTTCAGCTGATAAAGTAGGAGGAATAATTAATCAAAGTTGCTGTGATGGGCAGGAGTATTTCTCCCCAGCTGCACACAAATCAGATGCTATTTCACACTGAAAGTGCCCAGGTGGCCCATAACATTCTGAAATAAATTTTCCACTACAGAGGGTACTTAACTGGCAAGTGAGAATGTGCACCTCATTTAATTGGTGGTTAAATAAGGACATGCAATAGCAAACACAAAGTTACAAAGAAATCTTCTGTTACAGGCACAGCAGGCACTTTGGTTTATTTTGGTAATGTAATGTTGCTCTGCTCAATAAAAGTTTGTTGTATTTGTCCCCTAGCAAGCATTTACAGCAGTTAGTTCAATATTGCAACATTCAACACTTCAGCTCCTGCTTGCAACAATTCAGACTTTAAAAAAACCAGGTACTTAAGGTGCTATAACTCAGCTTTTTGAACTAGAAAGTCCCTGAGTGTTTTATTTATGCATCAAGAACAAAGCCCCACTGACCTGCACCAGGACATTATCTATGGCTGTCTGCACCTCCAAGATGAGGCTGTAGCTGGCATCATCCTTGTTCAAAGTGAACTTGTCATTCACACTGAATGCAGGTACTGAGGAAACTGCAGTGCTGGATTGAGAGGAATGCTGGTATTTCTCCCGTTCCTGAAGTACCTTTATCTGCAATTGTTCCAATTCATTCCTAGAAAAGGGAAACCACTCATAACGTCTTTAAAAAAGGCAACTATCAAAGCTACCCTAGAATTTAGGCAGATTAAACTTGCGAGGCAATCATGCTTATCTCCTGTCCTCAATTTTCCAGCCAGAAGTGACTGATGACTCCCCTTCCACATATTTAGCAAAGATAAAATATCAACCCTATCACATGGACATGTAGATTTTACATGCTCATTGCCTAAAGAGGTTTCCTAAGACACAGGAAAGGACAATCTTTTTCCTTCAAGAATACAGTGCATTTTGAGTAACATGGTAGTGATTTCTTTCCTGCCATCATTTAGAAGCTATAGAGCAGCATAGAAGAAAGGAATCTTGCTGATACTGAGGCAGAAAGCATTAAGATATCATCAAGTGAAGGCAAGATAGAAAGAGACTGTGAAAGGAGGCTGCTCTTCATTTCTGCTCTGAAAAGGTTTGATTCTACTTCTAGATATATTAATGACAAAGAAAATCCAGTGAGATAGGAAGGAGAGATGACATTTCAGCTTTTAACATTTCAATTCTTCCATTTAATTTTCTTTCTATTGAAATTACCTTAAGGATGAAATCTTGCTCTGCATTTCTTGACTTAATTTTAGTTCTTCACCTGATCCACCTTCTCTATGGACAGGTTCTGTAGTCAGTCCTGTCAGCCAGCCTAAACCAATATATGAAGTTTATATTCCTTATAAGCTAAAAAGAAAATTCTACACTCAGCTATTGTATGTGTGGAGGGATGTTTTTTCCACACAATGGGTAGAAAGAATCGAGCCTAATTTAATCCTTTTTTGTAGGATTAATCCTAGACTCTGAGCATCATTTTTTATGGGTTTCATTCTTAAATTGGAAAACATTACTTATTCTTTTTCATTAAGTACTCTGAGCAATAAATCCCTCTACGACAGTTTTTAACTGAGCACTTCGATTTTTTCTCATCTCTCTTTTTTGACAAAACCTTGAATTATTGGCAGTACTGTAACTGGAAACAAAACAAAAGCTGTGCAAAGTGTTTATAGCAAACTGTATGCTGCTCAGTGGGCTTAGAGACTGAATGCTGCTGCTTGAAAAACGTTATACTTTTGCTTACTAAGTTACAATTATTTATAAAACTAAACACTAATTGATTACATTCTGATACCTCAGGCATGATATACAGACATGAATGGGTGTTTACAGCTCTGGTTACCTGCCAAAATGAGTCTAGTGCATATCCTACCAGAATTCACCTTTGAAAGCCCACAGGGGAACATGGGCTTTCACTTTTTCCCTTTCTTCTATGATCCATGGATCTTTACAAGATACCCACTCAAAGAAGCCACAAAGGACTTAGGCTGCAGCAGTATTATGGCCAATCACACCCAAACAATTCATATGAGGTCAGGTGTAAGAGTCTCTTGATCACCCAAAAATGTTTAAAAAGCTACTTGGAACACCATTATTTCTCAGGAACTGACTGAGGATTGTACCTTGGCAAATGACATGATTTTCAGTACAAGAAGTTTCAACAGGTTAAATTTTAGAACTGAAGGTGACTAAAGAGAGAGAATTAGCAATATTTTAGCTCCCAGCAGCTGACATATGCAGCATGTTTCTCATGGCCTCTGCTACAATCAGGCCAAACTTCAAGTCTCACAGAGGAGCTGCTGAGATGCCACACATGGGGGAGCTTTATTTTCTACTGAAAGCAAAATCAACCCCATTTAAAGCCCTGTGAAACTGAAAAGGAACAAGATTACGTAAAAGACAGGAAAACAAAAGAAAAATGTGCTTGTCTATCAACATTTTTAATATATTAAAAAAATCATAAATAATTCTTTCAGGTGTAACATAGTCAGTATTTCATCACAGTAAGGCAGCAGTTTACACCAAAGTATAGCCAGTCACTGTGCTACACATGATGAATAACTTTAAACAACAAAATAACCATAGTTTAAGAAACATTTTTTTGAGTGTAAATATTAAATCAGAAGAGATCTTTTCGACAAAACATTGCTCTGGTTCCAATCAGAACACAAAATTTTAAGAGATGTGAGCTGCACTAACAAACATAACTTGCCTCATTTTATCACCTCACCACACATAGCATTTATTGTGTCAGTGATATGAAGCTTACCTGAGTATGTTGCTGCTAAAATTTCATCATAGCCATCTTTTCCCACACAGCCACCCTGGATTGATGCAATGCTCTCTGATAAAGCCTTCAAATAAACACATTCAAGCAGAGGGAAATATCACTGCACTCATTTTACAAGTTTTTAGAAGATTCTACTCCACATAACAAACACACTGAGAAGCTGAAAGCAAAACACTGATAGACAATGTTTTTCCAGCAGGAATTAGCAATCTGACTGAAATGAAATTATCACTCTGGATCCAATTACTATTTTAAACAATTCATAACCAAAGTAATTATGCTCAGTGAAGCCCTGACAGCTTCCATTTATTACTCTGTAAATCACACACTATACACAACACTCTCAGTTTTTTCACTGAGAGAACAGCTCTGTGTTAGGTTACACCCAGCAGTCAACTGAGCCAAAACTTTAACACACACTCTCTACATTATTTTGATTTTTGCTCAAATCAGGACTACTTCACTTTCTGGTTCTTACATGGTTACCATACTGATTTCAAGTTCATACTGTCAATGTTAGAAACCCCTTAAATTAAAACCAAAACCACATATTTTAGCAGTAATGATCATGAGAGTTTTGAAACACAGATTATGGTTTTTAATAAATGTCTTTTTTCCAGCAGAGCATGAAGGATGTGGACTTACATGATCATGTCGAAGGACAGGATCATCAGCACTCTCAAAGCTATAGATCTCTATCATTCCATCATCTCGTCCAACAAGTAATTCCTTAACTCCATCTCCCAGAATGTCAAAACTGTCAACACACAGAATACCTAACGAAGAAGAAAACAAAGCCATTTGCTTCATCTTTAATAGTTTATGACACGATCATACACAGGCCACACTCAGTTACATGGAAAGAGGCTCCTGGCCAGCTTTTAAGGTGTTAATAATGAGGTTTCTGGATGAATCCTCAAGAGGGCTGAAATCCCTCCCCTGTGCTTCAGTTTCAAGGTTAACTTTTATGGCTCCATGTTCCATAGAAAGACTAAGGACATACTAGGAAGCATTTAAAGAAAATAATGTAGTGATAAGCCTTTTAATTAAATAAAAATGTATATATACATTCCATTCCTGATCTTCTACTTTGCAAAGCAGTATGGGCTCACAGATGCTGCAGAAGCAGCACACCAAGGGTAAAACTGGGTAAGTTTTCATCAGTTAGACCTTATTGTGGAGACATATTCCACCTTCAGCCAAAACCCCTTACTGTGACTCTTTAGAGCCCTTGAAACCATTGAACATCTGATAAATCTGGCAAGTAAATTTGCCAAATATGCACACACATAGAAAAATTATAAACCTCTCAATCAATCATCTTTGAATCAATACTGTTTTACAGATGCCACTTTAAAAATGGTGTAAAAGCAAAAGCTTGCTAAAATACTGGAAATTACACAAACATAACACCCAAAGCAAGACAAACTGATTCAAAGTATTTGTCAGAAAATCAGAAGAGTGAAAGACACCTCAGTCATATTAGCATCCCATACTGACATAATGACAATGTGCCTCCAAAGTTAGCTATGAGTAAGATTTCCTGATTATCCTGCTTGTAACAAATCCACAGCTATGCTGGATAACCAGAGGGAGAGACTGAGACACATACCTCCTCTCTTCTTTTCATTTCCAATTTCCCACTTCGGTATTGCCTTGGTACCAGTAATCTGGGTGACACCCAGCTTCCCATCAGAAGTTCCATACACAATTTCTTCCCCAGAATCACCTAAACACAGAAACTGAACTTAGAATCGATGAAATCC
Organism: Rhipidura dahli; assembly: GCA_013399225.1. NCBI lineage: Eukaryota > Metazoa > Chordata > Aves > Passeriformes > Rhipiduridae > Rhipidura > Rhipidura dahli. The sequence goes on from VXAC01000599.1 coordinate 434,380, forward strand.
TGTACACAGATTTTAAAATGTTCTGTAGTTACACTCTACAGCCAGCGGGAAAAGAAAACACTACATCAGTGATGTGCAACAGAACTTGTCAGGCTTCAAACCCCAAAACAAATCCATGAAAACTGCACCCATCCTGATCATTTCCTCATGGCTGTCACTGTTCTGTGTATGGCTGCACCCCTGCACTGAACTTCTGCCTAAAAAACACCCAAAATCCCAATACTTTATATTTCAGCAAAGATGGGCTACTCAGTGGCCTTTACAGAAGAAAAACAGAGAAAGCCTTTCAGAACACACACCCAGTAGTGAATGTTGTGCCAAAATTTCAGCAATTAAGAACTACTTTTCCACACCAGCTCTGGAAGTTTGTCACACAATCTAACTGAAACTAAATTAAGCACCAGATTAACACCCTAAAGCGATTTCTGTGAGGTTAGAGCAGATTAGCAAGAAGGATAATCAAACTATTTTAAGTTTGAACCTTCCAGTCTGAACCTTAGTTTAGGTCAGCTCTACTCAATATTCTCAGCCATCCATGTATTCCAGTTATGGAAAGCCAAGTGTAAGAGAAACACACACCCAAAACCTGGACATGGCCCCCAAAAGTCCAGGTTGTATTTACACAGTGAGACCCCTCATATCTCACTGCTGTTGGAAGAGGCCTTCAACTGAATGTGAATATATATCAGAACTGTCTAAAACAGTCATATCTATCTGTCTGTATTTAATGCAATGCAGAAAAAATTACTTCACACATTTTCCCACTGAATTTATAACATCAGCTTAAAAATCAGGACAAAATAATTAACAAAGACAAGCTATAAACCTTAAAAATATAATAACATTATTTAGTTATGTGTGTATTCAAAATCTTGTTACCCCCATTTCCATTGCTCAGAGCAAGAACAGTAGGTGGTCCAGGAACTTCTACTTCATACAGCAAATCAGATCCCTGAACACAAACACAACAATCTTGCATGAATTTGTTAAAAAAACCAAAAAAACCACAACCACAACCAAAAAAAAAAAAAAAAACCAAAAAAAAAAAACCAAACAAGAAAAGAACAACCCCAAAACACCAGCCAGAAACCAAACCAAAGCCTCACAATGACAAAATTATTATGGATCATACTAACAGGTAAGATTTACTTATTCAAACCCTTATGGGAGAAGCATTTCTAAGCCAAAACCAGGGTGAAGTTTGTAGAAATAAAACATTTGACTCTTGAAACGTGCTGTTATCATTAAAAATGATCCAAGAACTCGTCTGGCAATTTAATTTGTTAAACCACTTAGCATCCCTCAGACTTGTCGCAAGAGTAATTTATGAGAGCAAGAATTCCCAAAGTGATAAAGACTTAAGGAAATTAAATGTGTATGTGAGCACTTCTAGTTAGAAGGGACCAATTTGTCATCTACTTCCACCTATGAATTCCAAAGCCTGTTTATAGTGGTTTTATTAATCCTCATTTTCTGCAAGTTTATGATAACGATTTTCCATTAAAAAAACAGAAGAAAGGGAATGCACCAGCAGCAACACTGCCAAGTAAGGCACAATACACTGATCCTTATGATGTTTAAGCCATGCTGATATGCTGACTCCCTTAATAAATTAGTCCAATTCCATAGCATCAATACATAAAACATAAAGAAGGGAGCATTTTAACCCGTAACACCCTGAGGATTCTGTCCTGACACGCAAGCACCGGTGTGATGCAGTTCACTTTGTCCACAGGGAGGCAGAGGACATCATTGATTTTATCTCCTGATAGGAAGTAGTGCTGGTCCTTGCAGTCACAGTAATGGTTATAGATGTAGCTTGCACAGAGGAAGAGATCTGCTCCTGAAATGTACCTGAGGAAAAGAAAACACTTTCCTATAGCATTTTGATGCAGCAATAATCTTTTATGCTTTTATGCCTTACTATGCTTGCAGCTCCAAGGTATTATGGGGCCCTGCAAGCTGCACCAGTTTTAAAAGTTCCTCATAAATATTAAAACCACATGGTTTCTGTAGCTGCCACATTCCTACTTTGTCTTGAGGTAAATTCCTAAGAATATCTTTATAAAATTTCATTACTGTATTTTTTATTATATTAATTCCTGTCAAGCTGATTTGCCTATGGCAGCATCTTACAACATGAACCAAAAAAAAATTTTGCTCCAGGAGGTATGTGGACAGGACACACTGTGGCAATAACCCCAGCTCTGCTCACTTGGATTCTGCACTGCTGTGAGTGCCTCCAGATGTCTCCCAGTTCCTCCTACACTTCCAAAATTTCTCCATGATATTCCAAATTCCTGCTACGGGTCGCAGCACAAGCTGAAGCTGAACTGGCACTTAGTGTCACCTACACAATATGCTTAAAATAACTTCATAAAATCATGAACTAACAATCTGCTACAGCTCTCAAAAAAGTGCAAGATATCATACTTACATAGCTCTGATGCTTTCAGTAAGGTTAGTTTCAAAGGAAAGAAACTGCTTCCCTCTTTTTGTGAAACCTCTGACTTCTGATCCTATAGCCACAAAAATTTTCTCTTGTGGTGTATTAAGAGCTCCTCCCAGCTCCAGTCTTGAGATTTTTGGTCCTGGCAGCGTTTTGAACACTGGCTGTAAATAGAAAAGTAATTTTCATTCATCATCACAATATCATATTTGTGGTCATTTTTTAACATAAAGGATAAGAAGTTCCCTTTACAATTTCTGGAAAAATTAAGATGCGATGGGTTGTACACAGATAAAAATAATCTGTATATTTATCTTCAGCATCACAGAGCAATCAAGCATTTTGTAAGTAAATAAATATTAAAAGCTTTAAAATATAATATATTAAGACTTCACTACTTCAGTGTTATTTATTCCTCCATGGAAAAAATTCAGCACTACTGTCAGCTGTATTGTTTGTGGTTTGTTTTGTATTTTAAAGAACAACACACATTACATTCTTATCCCACGTGTTACATTTTTATTCCAGATTTATTTGTATTGCTACAGGGTCCTTATGAGCTAACCATGAACTTCCTGGGTGGGAAAAGAAAACCCATGAAAGAAAATAATAATTTTTTATTCAGCTGGGCATAAAAAGCAATTAGTTTGTCCAAATCCCCAAGGTGATTTAATGAACCCCTGAAGGTTTTTGTTGTGTTACAGTAACTGTGTATGTGTACAGGCTTAAGCCCAACTTAACTCAAGTGCAAAAGATGTGGAAATTACTTTTTTTGTGATGATCCACATTAGTGTCTGACTCTGTAACTGTGGAGGACCCTGGGTATGACCAGGCATGAGATCAGTATGCCCTCACCACAGTTAGGTATCAGTCCACAGCTCTACCTTGACACCTTCCACAGACATCTTATTTGCCATGTCAATAAAAAAGGGACTTGCAAAGTTCACTGGGAAGAATATTTCAGAAATAAAATTTTAAATGGAACATTTCCACTTACCACAGCTTCCCCCTTTTTTATGCCAAAACACGTAACGACCCCATCCTGATCTCCAACAACCACCTTTAAAAGTATAACATATTGTTATTTTTTATTACACACACACAACTGTGTTTTTAAATAATGCGTTTCCTGTATTCATAGAATCCCAGAATGGTTGGTTTGGATTGCAAGGGACCTTAAAGATTACTCAGTTCCAACCCCCTGCCATGGGCAGGGACACCTTCCACTAGGGCTTAGAGCCCTGTCCAACCTGGCCTTGGACACTGCCAGGGATGGGGCATCCACAACACCTCTGGGCAACCTGTGCCAGGGCCTCACCACCCTCACAGGGAACAATTTCTTCCTAATATCCAGTCTAAACCTACCCTCTGACAGTTTGAAGCCATTGCCCCTTGTCCTGTCACTACATGATATTATAACTAGTCCCTCCATTATAAAATTATTTATATTTTATAAATTTAAGGACTCAAAATTCTAGATTACGTAATTACATATGGAAGTATACTTCAGAAACCTGTATAAAGTGCAATAGATAGGATACTGAACAGCAGTCCAAATAAAGGCATTTACAATCCTTTTCCTGCTTCTCCTTGTGAACACTGGCAACCATGAGGTGAAGGAGTATTTGGGAAGAGTTGTATTTTCATAGTGAGACTTTATTATTGAAGGAAAAAAAAATGCATTGTTATTTTGATTAAGTTTCCCGAACTAGGTTTCCCTAATTTGAACTTATATTAAGAAAAACTTTAAAAATTCATGAAATCATAAAGTTTGGAAGTGACCTTTGAGAGCATGAAGTCCAACCATCAGTTTGTCATTATCACCACAACCCCTAAACCACATGCCCCAGCACCACATCCAGACACTTCTTTAACACCTCTGATGATGGTGACTCCAGCACCTCCCTGAGCAGCCTATTCCAATGCTTGAGCATCCTAACAGTAAAGTATTTTTTCTAATATCTAGTCTGATTCTCCTGTCTCAGCTTCAGGCCATTTTCTCTAGTTTTAAAGTGTTAGTAAAACCAAAATAGAGAAATATGGAAGAACTCCCTTGTGGTTTCAGCAATGCTGTAAACTACAAAAATTCCTTCCTGGTTCTGAAAGCTTTCCAATCACAAACTCAGATTTAAAAAAAAAAAAAAAAAAAAGAAAAGATTATCCAAATCCCCAAAACAGGCTTGCACAGTGTTTCCCTACGACGTCCTATATCCAAGGAAACTCTGGAGATGATTAACGGCAGGATGAGGCACAGGACAGGAGAGGCAGGGAAGCCTTGCGCGGGAGCCGGCCGCACCAGGCGGTACCTTCTGCGTGGCCTTCTTCCCGGAGGCGGGCAGCAGCCTCATCGTCTTCTGCGCCGTGACTCCCACCTGTGGAACAGACG
>VXAC01000599.1:439219-472376 GCA_013399225.1 Rhipidura dahli
CCCGCCGCCCGTCACCGCGGCAACCTCCGCGCGGAGCCGGCCGCCCATTGGCTGCGCTGGCGGCCGGGGGGCGGTACCGCGGGCAGGCGCGTGCTACGATTGGCCGGAAGGCGCCGGGGGCGGGGCGAGGGGCGGGCAGAGCCGGGAGCGCCCCGGAGCGGCAGCGGTGGCTCCGCCGGGAACGCCCCTGAGGGGTACCCCGGGCTCGGTGCCGAACCAGCGGGACGCATCCATACGGGAGGAGTGCTTAATTTAACAACGAAGCCAAAAATACCAGCCCTGCACGGAGTCCGAGTTAAAAGAAAAAAAAAATCCTTACTTTTCCCGGAGTAAATACCCTGAATTAAGAAAGGGGCGGTGCGGGTACGTGTGTACACAGACATGTTAAACGGTGCTGCTGCCATTAGATTCGCACTCACCTGCTTCTCAGCAACTCCTTGTGGTCATAACCATGAGTTCTGGGCTTACACGCGTTACTAGCACCACTAATAAAGAACAAAGATTTCACGTAATCCTCCACTCATCTCTAGTTGGTTTATTGTAGTATGAAAAATCCTATTTTGTACCTGGACACTGCAAGGAACAGAGTATTACGCTGTATCTGTGAACTTTTTGTCTTGCAAATTTAGTGCAAAGAATTCTCCATATGTAGTCATAAACCTGTTAAAATATCAGCAATCGATACCATTATACCTTTTTAATGCAGAAATGCAAAAAAAAAAAATTATGATCGTTCTTGCTTTTAGACAATTAAAATGAAGAGAGCAATCTTTTTGTGGTGAGTTAATAAAAGTTCCTAAGACTAAATTCCAGAGAAGCTGTACATAAAGTTATTTAGTGCTAAAAATCTACAATACATTTTTTTCAAGTATAAGATACTAAAATATTATTGCCAATAAATAGTTGTGCTGTAGTCGAAGCCACGGTTCCTTTGTTGAATCATTCACACCTCAGCATATTAGGATTTAGTTTCTCACTGAGTTTATGTATTAAAATTGCCAATTCTTCTGTTGCTTGGGATTTATCCTCCAGCAGTTCGTAGCGAAGACTGGAGATGTCCTGTTTGATTTCCTTTAATTCACCTGCATTAATAATGGAAAGAAACACTTATTAGCAACGTTTAACATTCAGTCAATGCTCTTCTGTTAAGCCTCATCAGTGCCTATTTCAGGTTATCATCCCAAAATGTTCATGAGAGCAGGTACAGGATGGGTCAGGAGGATTTACCTCTTCTTCATTCTCAGTGAGACCTGTCTCCATCCCTAAATAGAACCAAAGGAATTGTAGCAGTCCACTGAGGTCTCACATTGTGCTTCACATGGACACAGAACACCAAAGGTTCACAAAGGCTGTACAAAGGTTAATGAATTAATCACACCAACACTGCTGAACAGCTGGTAAATATTAGTACCTCCTTTTTAGAGAGAAAAGGAAAAGAGGTTTTTTTTTTTTTGAAGGGATGTGCCAAAATCACAAAAGAAAAGTGTGGCAGAGCTGGCAGTAACACTCACAGCTTCTGAGTCTCTCTCCTCTTCCTTACCAACATCCTTGGAATTAGAAAAAGTCAACCAATTTAACATTTTGTTACAATTTGACACAAATACAAAAAACACATTTAAACAAAGACAGCTGTCAAGTCCAGGCTTGTAATAAGCAGCAGCATGTTTTCCATTGTAGGATATTCAGTTCAAGAGCAAAAGCTTTTTAAAATGTTCAAGTACATTTCTTCCAGCAAGTGTGAGGGATGTCAAGTCTTACACACTACCTGGAAATTATTTGTCATGTATGAAATACAAGAGTATGAAGAAGCACCTAAATTCTCTAGTGATGCAGGACAGGGAAAAATCCCTAGACTTGTGTTAAAGCAGGTATAGTACATAGAAATATCAATATTTTCTATTTAGGGTATAGAAGACTTCAGAACTTGTGTCTTCAGAGGCTGGGTCTGTACTTTGGGTACCAATGAGATGCTCAGGACACAGAGCACTGGTTTGGCTGTGCAGCTGAAGAATGAAAATCAAGGGTTATCTGCCCTGCTCAAAGTCTACTTTCCTCTACAAAACCTGGTGCCAAAGCCAGAACCATGATGTCAGCAAACCCCGATTCTTCTGCACTGTCTTGCTAATTTAAACACATCTCTGCCAACACCAAAATGGCATCAGGTACCTGGAAAGGGCTGGCACTGCTGGTGACAGAACAGTCTTTTCATCAGTCACTAGGTAGATGATTTCCTACATCACAGAGCAGGAACAGGAGGAAAGCAGTGGGAATTCAGGAGAGCGGCACAGTGAGAGGATTCACTTTTAGGAGCCTTTCTGCTTTTGTCACTGACAATCACAGCTCTGTGCAGCCACACAGGATGGGGAAGTGTCAGGATAACAGTCAGTGCACAATGCTGCCTTTTGAAGGCACAGAGGGGGATTTAATTTAATCTTTTTTGCTCCCTGCTTCTTGCCGCAGAGAGTTATAGGTAAGCAGAGAGCAACTAAGGAGCAAAACTGAAGCTTTACTGCCTTAGCTGAGAGCTGAGTCCCCTTTCAGGCCCCTCACATCACACATGCACACAGCTGCCTGATGCTGCCATGCCAGTAAAACATCTGACCCCAGGCTGGCTATCACTGCATCACTCTATTGCTTGATAACATTCTATCTAGAATCCTTGTTTGGGGACCTGCCCAGAGCACAAGAGTTTCCCTGTGGGACTGCAGGCCTGTGTTTCACTCCTGGAAGGCTGGAGGAAGGAGGACAACATTTGCCTTAAACTCATCCTAGTGGTGAGTTAGGGTGTGCACCTGGAGCATGCACCTCTCAGAGGTGCCAGGGAGCTCAGATCTATGGTTCCTTGAAAGGAATCCCACTAAAACAGTGCTTACATTTGTCATTTTTTATCACCATGCAGCTGACTGTGGAGCTTTGTTTTATCATGGGCAGCTTCAGAGGTGATTATTCCTCACAGCTTTAGGAAGGAAGGCAAGACAAGTAGCATATGGTGTGAAGTGGTAAATTGTGTGTAATTGTGTGTTCAGTTGAATGAAACACAAAGAAAGATCCTGCAGCTTTGATTAGGACTCTGGAAGTCAGAACACAGCTCCTTCACAGATTTTCTCTGTGCATTATATCTGTGCTCTCATTTTCTGTCTGTAAAATGGGGCCCACAATATTTCTCAGTTCTGCTTCTTTAGTCCTACTTTTCCATTTTTTTGATGACATGGGCACACTTCCATTACTATCTGAGCCTCAGTGCATGTGAAATAGAAATAATCCCTCTTTTCACTCAAAAGCCCCATGCATCACTGTAATACTGGTTCCTAATACAACATGAAAAAAAATTGTCTCTGAATATTACAGACAGTCTTTCTTCTTACCTTCATTGACTTCATCATTTTCTTTGTCCACTTGTGCTTTCAGAACATAACGTTTTATCAGTCTCTTCATTATTTGCTGCCAGATTAAAACAGTTATATAATCAGGTGAGATTATATAATTAAACATTGTTCATTTTTCTTTCTTAGCTCTCTCTGTCACATCTGCCTAAGAGAAAGAATGAACAGCCCCAGATGAAGCAGTTGCCTCACGTGGGCTTTTCTGGAGGCATGCTGAGAAAGGAAGGGAAGCAGCCAACCCAGACAGCTTTCACATCCCCTCCCCAGAAACCAGTTCCAGATGTTTGCTCCTCACACTTTCCCAACTGGGACATCAAAGACCAATTTTAAGTGGTGTATGAACTAGTTTTGAAATGCTTCAAATCATGGGGCTTGAACACAGTAACTATCTTTTTCTTCGAGGAGCATCCTGGAGTTCGGTTTCTACAGCAGGTTTCCTTTATCTGGTGAAGGCCAAATGTACTTGAAATACAAAATTCTGCTAGAACCTTCTCACAGTTCTATTCCTCAGGACAGTGATCTCTGTATGTCCTTACCTGATAGCGTGTTGGCTGATTGAGAATGCTGTTAAAACTGTGGGATTCAAAAACTCTGGAGTTCGACTGAGTGAAAAGGTTTAACTAGGAAGAAACAAGACAAAATTAAAATAAATTACAGAATTCACAGTTAAGATTCAGCTCCATTATTCTTTTTCTTTAGACATGCTTCAATCTCTTACCATATCAGAGTATTATTTTTTTAAAAATGAGATTGCCTTGAATTATATGTTGGCTTTGTTTTGTTTTTTTTTTTAAATGTTGATAATTTTAGCCATCCTGTATTGAAGAAACAGTGGTAACTTGGAGGCAGGGATGAGTGGCCAGACCATAAGAGACCCTCTAAACTGGCTTTAACAAAGAGGATCTGCACCCTTGAGCACACTTTTTACTACAAATACATGCTCAAATCAGCTCTGCTTAGTTGAAAGAAGTTTGCCAAAGAACGATTTTCAGGAATAGCGACACATTTTTAAAAATAGTCATTGTTCAACTGATCACAAAGCCATCTGATCCATTTAAGGGTTTTGTAGAAGTGGGCTAGAAACGGAAGAGAAAAAGAAAAGCCACCTTGGCATTGTGACCAATGCAGAAGGTTTGTTACTTCCAAATTAGGGACCCCCCTCTTCTCTCAGATACACTGGTGGGGGTGAAGTAGAAAAAGTGTATCTGTAGGTTCAGCCCACTGATCTGGACCCGTCATTAATTTTGTGTGGCCAATTAGAAGTCACCAAATCACTTTCTGTTCATTTATAGTAAAACAAACACTAATTATTTTCAAAGTACTGCTTTCAGTTGTGGCAATACAAAGGGCCTTGAGTCCAATTGACAAAAAAAAGCCACATGTATCCTCTTTAATCTGTCTATGTTGCACTTTGCCATCAGTAAAATGAGGGCAATTGTTACCTCATTCTCACGAGGGCATTGAGACACTGCATTCTGTTCATATTTGTAAAGAATGTTTAGATACCTAAATTTAGAATGTCATGGAAATGCTGAAGATTGCTAATCTGGCCTCCTTCCAGGTGTCTTTTGCTTGGAACAAGCTTTGACAGCAGGAAGTGAATTATCACATGGACCACAATTTTCCTTTCACTAGAACAGGAAAAGGAGAAAGTTTTCGCTCCTTAACCCTCTCCCTTTTTTTACCCTGAGCTAAAACTTTTTCTAATGAAGGCTTAAAGCATCTTGATTCAATATTCAAGCAACTCCTTGTGGGAATTTTTTGCATCTTTGAATACTCATCAATTTTTCTTTTAATTGTGTTTTCCCAGTCATTGGATTTTGTTGTTCTAATAAAATTTACAGTAATTTTTTGTTTTATGCAGTATGTTTAGGCAGTCTGAAATAGAGATCTAATAATATAAATTATTAATTACTGTACTATCATCAGAAGCATGGATTATAGGCTCAAACTAAAAAGAAAACAAGACTGCTGGAATGGACACACAATTCTTCACTGCAATGAAAAGGTCTCAAAACCTACCCTAGATTTGGAGTTGCCCATCCCCATTTCAATGTCCTTCTGTAGCCGTCTCCTCCTGCACTTCGAAAAGTTAATGATCCTCATGATGAAATAGAAAAAAGATTTGGGGCTTGGTACAAGACTGAAGGGTGGAGGTAATGTTTTTCCATCATCAAAATATGACAGCCAAAGTTTAGAACGAGCAAACTTCCACTCTACATCACTGTCATCCTGTGTCAGGAAATAAAAACAGATTATGTTCTTGGTTTTTATGAAATGCAAAGCTTCTTTCAAATGAAACTTCTTTTAAACATCTTTCTGGTTTTACATAAAATATTATTTTCTTGCTAGCAGGACTTCCAGCAGTTCTGCAAAAATGCAACCATTTTACTTAAGTCTATTTCAACCAAATTTCAGTTGTCTCTTTATGGCAACATTTCATTGAGGATACTTAATTCAAGCACATGAAGCATTTAAACAAGCATAATTTTTGTGCCGAGTGAAAGCTCATATAAACTCCCTGCTATTTAAAGTGGAGCTTTCAGGGGTTTTTCAAGTCATGTTTTTCTTATTAAAGTGGTCACATGGTTTTGGTACTTGCACAAGTGTTGAAGTATTAGACTCAAGGCAAAAAATGGCTTAAAATGGTAGTGCTCACAGCTTTTTACGTAACCAGGACAAGTAACTCTGATTTATAATGAACTATAGAAAATACAAACTTTGTGGGCATGAAGAAATTGTGTTAAATACTGACAAACTTATTTTGTCCTAATACATTCTTACTGAAGTATTCCAAGGCTGGATTATAACAAGTTTTCTCATGCTCAAATCCCTAACATTTCCCAGAACTCATTGAAAAGACTGGGAATGACATATCCATTTGTACACTATGCCTTAGAAAATCCTTCTTCCTGTTTGTGTGGGTGTGTGCCTGCATCTGTGTGAATGCAGTACTCTTTGAACTCATGGTCTGGAAAGCTGGCACTATAAATAAATACACTTTTACTTTCATTTCAGCAACCTGAGAATTATTTTTGAAACATGAGTATCTTTGTTACTCCACATTTTCTGATTTTCTTTTTTTTTTTAATTGGAGTTGGATGCCAATTATAATGTGTGCATGGCACAAGATAAACTACTTTAGAACCTGTGAGGCTCTGCAGCTTGGCTGAGTCATTAGATAAAGTCAGCCCTATTTTATACATTTTGTGATACCCTTTACTGTGGTAATCTCTTCTTTGTACTTCTGCATATCACTGAAATAATTAACATTAACACTACCCTTTTTTCAGCACAACAGAGGAGAACAACTCGAGAACAGGGCCCACCTCAATTTCTTGATATGAACTGTTGATCATGGCAATCAGCATGTTGAGCAGAACCACCACCATGGTGACGTTGTATATGCCATAAAGAACATAACCAATGTTCTCGATGAACTTATGATCGTATTTGAGGACAACAGAGGTTACTTCAGACAAACCAAATATTGACCAAAATAAGGTCTTGAAACTTTCTTCCACTCTGTAGGAAAAAAAAAAAAGAGGAAGGCATTGTTACTAACTACACAAATAAATATATAAGTTGTGTTTACAATGACTGATAAACAATCTCAAACAATTTTCCCGTGTATCAGGTTTGCAGAGCACTGATCAAAACAACATGCAAAGAAGCATTTTTCACAGCAGTTTCCATTTCTCCTCTGTGCTCCAGCTATCCATCAGAGCTAACAGAGCTGTAACAATACGTGCAGAACAACAGGAACTGGAAAGGTATTTTATATCAAGTAATATTCTCTTACAATTGGTTGCCCACAAGCCTGCGTGACTGAAATATATACAGGTGAAGTTATTTTAGGCTGAAATGAAAACTTCCATTATACAAACAGGAAACAATTTGTCTTCTGTGTCCTGCTTTCTAAGGTCTTTAGTTTTATTTTAATGCTAAGAGAGAGCACACAGTATCTCAAAGACTTAGTGAAAAACCTGAGAGTTTCATATTGGCTTTTTACTTAAAATGAAACCTCATACTTACGTTGTAAAGGCCGGGTTTAGTTTAGCTCCAAGGTAGTAGGAGTACAGTATGAACATTCCAATCATAAATGCAAGAAATACCATAATAAAAAGGACCATAAACTTGAAGATGTCCTTAACAGTCCTTCCAAGTGAGATCTGCAAGGGCCCAAAACTCTCGTTTGCAGGCAGGATATACGCAATCCGAGAAAAGCTGAGAACAACAGCAATTGCATAAAGGCCTTCAGATATTATCTGGGGATCAGATGGGAGCCATTTATCTCTAGCTGGAAGATACGAAATACAGGGGTTACTCATTTATCACAATGTTGAGGAATAAACCTTGATAGGATTTTTCCATTAACCTGTCTGAATTTAGTTGAGACAAATATTTGAAGAGTCTAATAGTTGCTGCTCTATTCCTATTTCGAGTCACAAATGATGAATATGAGTTACATTACCTTCTGTTAGAAGAAAAGTGACTTGAGGAAACATGACATTTTCTTCTGCAGTTTGCATTTTAACCTGAACTAGAGAATAATTCCTTATTGCTTTTCCTAACATGCCTGTATTAGCTATCTTAACAAGCGCTATGCTAAAGCTGGAAAGTTTATTCCTATTTGGTGTTTTATTGATGGGAAGTGAAGTGTTGCCTGATGAACAATTTCATTTATTAGTCATGCCAAGCTTTTGCTTTTTGCAGGATATAACCTAGTTCCCATAGTGATCATAAAGATTTTTGCCAATTACCTCAAAAGAAATAGGATTGTGCGTTTTACACACAACGTACACAGAAGCAACTGAGTTATACAGAAATTAATAAATTACTGTGTGAATTCATGCACTATCTTAGCAGAGCAACACTGAATTAAAGTGTGTTTCATGTCAAAAACCCATGTGTTTCTAAATGTGTATTTACATATGCACAAGTTCACATTGGTTATATTGCAATTAAGGTAAGTAACAAAACCAAGTCTGCTGTTAAAATACATTGAGGCTTATAAAACACATCCTATAATACACTGTCAGCAGCATTTTCTTGTGTTGCAAATACAGGCACACATCTTTATTGACAATTTCTACACTGCAATAAGTATTTAGTACTTTTAGTCTACTTAAGCAGACCTTCACAGGGCCACCATCCTTCCCTCAGGAAGAAATGCTGATAGATGTTTAGGAATATGAACAACTATCAAAAAACGGAAGAACAACAAAAAAATCACATCAGCGTTTTATCTGTTATGCAATTAGCCAAGAATAAAATACAACTTCCAAATGTTTAAAAACAAGGGGGTCAAATTTAGCTCTAGGGAAAAGAGAGGCTTCTAACTGCATCCTTCAGGCTCTCCTATGTTCAAACTGTTTTGCAGAAAAACTCAGCTCACCATAAGTAAAATATTCAATTTCTGGAGGAAGTGTGACCTCGGAGAGGTCGTTCTCCTCAATGTAGTTGTCCACATACTGCTGTGCTTTAGTGGCCTGAAGGAACGCCAGGAGCCTGGCTGTGAAAGCAGCAATGAAAATGGACAGCATCCCGAAATCCAGAACATTCCACAACTGCAAGATATATTCTCTGGGTCCTTCCAGCCACAGCTCTTTGCATTCTGACCACATCATACCTGCAACAAGAAATGAAAAAGCACAGCAATGTTTGCCAAACTGCTTTCATTTAAATTCCCTGTATTCTCCCATTTCATGGAAGCAGTTGATGCCAGTGGAGCAGAGATTCACTTATTTGCAGTATCACAGCATCAGCATCCCCTTGACTAAGGTTATTCCCTCTTGGTTTCAACAGGGTTGATCAAATAGCAAGGTATTAATTGAGATAAATTAATGTAAATTTAATTCAGACATCACCACATCGGGTGGAGTAGAGCCTTGACTTCGCAGTGAAAGTATTGTGGCCCAACAACAAAACTTCTGTAATTCCAAAGGAGGAAAAATAAAGTGTGGCTAGAAAATGTCCTCTTACTTTCTTACCATTTACATTCCTAAACCACTTTTGAATCAGAGGGTTTAATTTTTCCACAGGAACACAACTACCCAACTACACAGATGACCAAATATAAAGGGTACAATTATACTACTGTTTTTCCACTTTACAGAATAAGATGCTTTTCAGCATGGAAAGTGGAATTTGGCTACATGTAATTCGGTTTTCTTACTCAAACTTCTCCTCAGAAATTAATTTATATGGATTTAATCCAGATCACAGCCTCACCATAACCTTGAGATGTAGTTGTTGTGAATCAAGAATTTTTCCTTGATTCAAAGAAGTTTCTTAGGGAAAAATAAAACCCAACAAATAACAAAATCACAGCCGCGCAACTTTTCTTCCTTTTTTCCTTGGCTGTGTAATTCAGAGGGGCTGCTGCTGCCATCCCAACCACAGTCAGAGCAGCCACACATCAGATTGGAAGATCCCAGTACCTGCCTTTTGTCAAATAAAAAGGCTTCTTTCCATAAGTGTAAGCTGGGACTCCCAAAGGGCAGCATGCAATGGATACACATCTCCCTACCCCGACACAGTTTAAGATAAAGCAGTGCTTAAACCAGGATATACAAATGATCCAAAATCTGTTCTAATTCCCTGTTTATTAGGTTTATTAGAGTTTGTCAGTTGCTGCACACAGCAGCTGGATCAAAGCTGTGGGACCTGGGCTTCTCTCCTCCCTTTCAGAATTTCTATTTGCAGGAAAGAAGGTGACAGTAAGATGAAGGGGCAGAATACCTACCAAGAACCCACACCATGATTAGCATTTCTGTCCAGGTGAACTGGGTGGTCTTCACCCTAAAGATCTGCTTGGGGTAATCAGTAACAGTGACATTGGGCAGCGTCGTTATGCCTTCAAATCTGTCTGAAGCATTGAACACCAGCAGGCCTAGGAAAATAATGAAGGAGGCTGCATGTGCCACAAATTTCATAAATGGGCTTCGAAGAATTCTTCCAAGCTGCAAAGGCAGAATGAAAGCAGTCACTCAGTTTTCTCAAAGAAACACCAGGCATTCCAGAAGCATAAATGGGCACTCAGAGCTCAGGACAGCCAGAAACCTCATTCCTAGAGGATATTCTTCCAAGAGCACTGTGATGCTTTGCCATGTCATACAAAAGCCTCCCACAGGGAGCCTCTCGGAGTATGCTGTCCTGTTAGTGAGTGCTCATGTTATTCCATAAACTCTAGATGGCAATGTTTGGAGGGGAAACACTCCAAGGAATTGCAAATGCACTATGGCAGTGACCAGGAGTTTGTAAAGCAAGCCCAGGGAAACATAAATTATTAAAATCTCCAACTAGCAAAACATTTTCCTTACCAACAAGAGTGTACTATTAGCTTGTACATGACTACAGTTCTAAGAAAAATTAGTTTTCTTATCTCTGGCTATTATATTCCATCCACAGGACACATTCAGAGCTCTAAGGGCCAAGTAAGTACCCATGTCTATTAAAAACAATGACTGTTCCATAAAATGGACTAAGAAAAATCAGTTCAGAAATATTAGTGATTTTTAAATGAGTTCTGCAGGTTTAATTCACATCTGCACCTGGTAAAAGAATAAAACAGCAGCAGCAGGGGCAGTCTGTCTGTACCAGAAGAGAGGACCAGCTGCTTCCAGAAGACCATATGATCTTTCTTATTTCAATGAATTGTTTTCCTTGAAATTTGGGTCAGGTACTATGAACTAAGCAGACCAGCACACATTAAACTGCATCTACTACCTGGGCACACAATCTCAGGTTCCCTTCCTGCTCCTGACCTTTAGAAAGCATTTTGTAATTGCAATATCCAGCAACTGACCTGAATGTATAGCACTTTTATTTGATATGAGCACTGAGGAAAAACATCAGATGTTTCTGCTACTGGGAATTACAGCTCAAGGACAAATGTCACTTTTCCATATTAGACACCAGCTAAAAAGATATTAATATGTTCCTGTTATATGGAACTGTGAGGAATATATTTACTAAAGATATTAATGGAAAGTGACATTTCAGAGGATAATGGGAATAACAGTTACACTATTTTCATAAAGGTTTATCTTTAAAGTAAATAAATATTTAACCCAGAGGAAAGATCAGGTTCCTTTCGAATATGTAGGAGATGAGAAAAACTTTATCCTCTCTCAGATGAACTAAAATAATGAAATATAAACGAAACTAACATTTCTTTGCTTTACACTTGTTAAGGAAATGGAATTGAAATACTTCATTCAGCACAACAGTAAATGTACTTAAAATTCTTTAAAATGTTAATGCAACGAAGAAATCTTCCTTCATCTGATTTACCAAAGATCTATCAATACACCTGATTTGCAAACAATTCACTTGCTACAGACTAACAGGATTTCAAAGAAACTGCTGTTCCTTTCCTTGTGAGATCATCAGGAAAGGTAGGAGCACCCTTACACTTTCACATATTTTTAAAAAGGTAAGAGTTTTCAGCTATGCTCTTTTACAAATATACCCCACTACATGATTGGAATGATGCATTTAATTTAATTTCTGTTCTATGGTTCAGCTGGCAAACAGACCTCCTAGGGCTGGGATAACAAATATTTTACTTAAAATTAAGTTCCGCATCAGTAAAGTCAACAGATGTTCTGCTAATGGTTTATATGGGAACAGCATGGGACCTTAAGATGCCACCAGAGGAGACTTAATAAAGAATCCAAGTGGTGACTTGCAAAAAATCCATGTTACTAATACAAATAAATTGCACAGCAGAGACTGTGAGGTGAGCACAACCTAGGGATATTTCTAAAAGAAAAAAAGCTCTCAAAGAAGCTTATTTTTCTTTCCTTCAGCTTAATGCTAATTTATATTCATATTTCCTCATTGTGGTCCCCTTTTTACAATGCAAATTTAAAAAAATCCCATAGCATCTTTCGGCCCAAGATTAGAGATTGCTAAAAATATCATTAATTAGTTAAAATTTGGAAGCAGCAGAGATTGCATGTTGACTTCCAGAAAAGGAAAAGCATCTCCCAGAACAGCACAAGACACGTAATTTATAAAATTCAGTACCCTGCTACATGGTGCAATCCAATAACCAATGGCTAGAAAGGGAAGGCCCAATGCCACAACCAGCACAACCAGACACTTGATAGCTATGGTCTGCTCCCGTAATCCTGAGAGATTTTCATACCAGATTGTCAGTAGCTGTTGCTGACAGTTTGGATGGGCCACAAACTGCAAAGAAAAAAGAAAGAAAACCAATGACATGCTGTCATTAATAAGAAAAGTTGTATAACATATGCTACATACATAACTGTGATCACCTTAAGGTCTAAAGTAACACTAGATGTTTATGAACCATGTTTTTTTCCTCATTTCCTTTAAAACAAAGGTTAATAAATAAAGAAGAAACTGCCACATCACAAGAGCATGTGGGACACCAGGGAAGCACAAGGGTGAACAGCCTGGTTTTCACAGAAGCTCAAAGAAATCTGGTAATAACACTTGTCAATAACTAGTGAATCAGAATAAAGAAGGCCAGGTGTTTCACAAAAAAGGGTTTGAAAATAAATCTGGTAACTGATAAGTTGTCTTGGGTTAAGAGTGAGATTTGATATCCATTGGTTATACTCTGGAAAAAAAGAATAAAAATACTGTAAACCTTGGATATCCATTTTATTATCCCTTGTACTCTGCAGAGATCATTATGTACTACATACACTGTTGTTTGCCAGGGCTTGCTTGCAAAACTCTATTAATAATCCAAATCTCATTAAAAAGTGCATAGAGTAGTACAGCAGGACAGACTTCTTAAATAAAATCAAATTAAATCATTGGCAATGAAAACAGGGAACCTTAAACCTCTCAAGAAGAGCAATCTGAAACTGCTGCATGAACTTTAAAAAGGGAGACAATTTTCATACTTTAATCTACTTTGCTGTAAAATGGAAGTCCCTAAGCATTTTGGTGTGTGATGCATTAAGCAGTTAGTTCACATATTAATCAGTTTGTACATAAAGTGGAGTGGCCAAGAGAAATAAATAAAGACGTTGTAAAAAAGTCTTTTAAGAAATTAATGTCGACTCAAACTGCTTCTGTTCTTTTTATTAGGCTGTCACCTTTGAAGCTTATGCACCATAAAAACTGCCAGCCTGGCTGATTTGAGAAGAAGAGATTGGGTTTTTGTGTGTTTGTGCATTCTGACATATGCCCCCAGCCTCTTCTTTTGCTAAGATGAATTTCATTGTCAACTCAGGACATCAAAGGGACAAATCCCACAGCAGATTAACTGTGGACAAAGGCAGGAAAGCAAATAATTATTTCAAATTACAAAGACATTTTTTAAATCAGGCTTATAACTGTAGGGAAGAGAAGAAACACCCACATCATTCCTTCTGTTACCATAGGGAATGGAAAGAAACAGTAAAGGAGCTTTAGGGAAGTTTACCCAGGGCTGGGAATCAGCCCATGGGCCCTGTGGCACCTCTTCCAGAGCTCTGTGCTGGTTTATTCCCCTGGTCTATCAACATTTTCATCTGACACTAAGAGGAGATCTGCTATAATTTTTGAAAAAAAAAAAAAAAGAAAAAGGGAAGATTTAGTGAATAAGATGCCAAGGGTTATGGGCAAGTTCTTCTCTGGCAGTAAGTCTAAAGGCTCTTGAGAGGATCTGAGCAACTTATTTAACTGCTGGCAACTGCACAATGTGCACCACTTCCAAGCCCTCGGAGCAAGTTGTGTCACTTCTCATCCATAAAAGTTCTGAAATTCACCCCTCCTCTCTCAGTCTTTACTGAAATACTTCAGCTTATGATTATGTTGGTTTTATTTTCATCAACTTTAACCTATGCCCACCCCTGCTGTGTGTGTGTCTGGATTACCTTTATTTGCCTGCAGCTTGATCTCCTCCAAGGACAGTACATTCACATCACATTTTACCTACTGCTCGCATCGTCCTATAACCTTGTTCTCCCTGCATTTCTCCTCTCTTGTTTTTCCATGCAGTTTCTTACTTTTTATTACATATGTTGACTTTATCATCACATGTATCTAATACTTTCAGCTCCAGTCCTAACTCAAGTGAACAAAAATGATGCATGAGAACAGTATCTGGTCACTAAAAGAAAAAATATCCCAATTTTAATGTAGCTGCTTTTCCAAGCATAATTGACAGTAACGCTTCTGATGTTTTCAGTTTCATGACTGTGAAGCCATCAGTATGTAAATATTTTTCTGTATGACTCAGAGTGATTATGTTATTTATTTCTACCATCATAATGGCTAGGTTTAGATGGAGCAAGAACAGATCCTGGCACACTCTGATACACACAACATACGAAGAGAATTTTACATCTTCTTTCTTATCTATCAATTCAAAACTTCAGGGTTTGAAAATTAACTCCTGTGATTTTATTCCAGCTATTATTGATTTCACTTGGAAATTCCATCCTGATTTTTGTCTCAGCAAGAACTGCAGATTAGTTGGCCCAGTGTCGGCTCTTCTCTGGAATTTTGTTGGCAACCTAAAGACAGAGTTGAGACACAAAACTAAAAGCACTACTACAGCAGTAATTCAGCATACAGAGCAAGCCTAACTCCTTTTTTATGTTTTGGGGTTTTTTTCCCTAATTCCCTTAGTCCTTCACGATTGGGTCTGCAGTTTCAGCCTGAACCTCAGCTTCAAAATCACATCATGTTTAAAAGATGGGCTCCACTTTGGGGCTGTACTTAGGGCATTAAGTGCAAGAGTTTCCTTACTAATAGAATTAAAAACTCCCTTTCCCTAGCAGTGAAGTTCTGAACACATTTGCTACTTGTCATATATTTTTTCCTGCCTCTCCTTCCTCTGGAAAGGGCATACAGCTCATTAACTATTTCATGCACCTGCAGCTCTGTTTGGCTGCACTGACTACACAGGGAACTGACCTTGGTGGACCTGACCTGGAAGCACAGCTAGAAATATGGAAAGCTAAGGAAACAGGCCACATCCTTGTCTGCTTTCTATAGTTAGAGGGCTGAAATAAACCCATGTGGAGTTCCCATATCTGAATCAGTTCCAGTCAGGATATCACTAGAATCTGTCACAGGTCTGACAGAGCAAATCCCAGCATCAAAGGACCACCATGGCAGAGACATTTCCATCCTTGCCATGCCCTGTGTAATGGCCACTTACAGGGAAATGCACATGTATGAATCTGGTAACAACTCTGCACCATCTATTTCCTCCCAGCAAGATCATTACTCTTGTAGGTTCTGAACTGTATTTGTCATGAATTGGAGCCAGTACTCTGTGTTTCTCTCTTGCAAGAGAAGAGAACAAGTTTGCTATGAGGAATCCTCTCTTTTTTTTCCCTATTTAGATTTCTCTTATTCTTAACAGATCTGTGTGGCCCTTTGCTCAGCAGTCAGTTTCACCAGTGACAACAAACTCATAAAAGAAAACCACAGCCTTCAGTGTGAAAGCTGAGACATGAGTCTCCACAAAGTTTTGGTACACATTAGACTGCAATAGCATAAAGAATGTATATAATATTTAGACACTACAGCACATTTATGCACTTCATCTTTTTCCCCCGTTTTCCATTCTTTTAAATTAATTTAATGCCTGTATATATTTACCTTGACTTTTTGGTAATTCATATGCATTTATCTGCTGTAGACCAATTCTATACTGGAAATGATGAATTGCTGCTTGTGATCTGTGTTTATAACTTTTGTGATCAATCTTTTGGGGCCATCATAAACACCAGCAATCCTCAGTTGTTCTGGCAGGGTGCTTACAATTAGTTTCATACAGCAGATTGGCTCAAGAGGTGGCCACAGAACACAGGGTTACTTATGCTGAGAGACACAAGGCTTCTTGTGGAGATGATGAAACTATAATGGCTGTAAGGAATGGAAGTGATGCTAATTGTGAATAGGTAGCTGTAAATAATACATAGGCACTGCTGTATTTCCTGGCTCCTCTCACAACAGGACATGGTATTAACTATTTTGTGTGCTAGGCTAGTGTGGGATCTTGAGAGAACAACAGAGCAGTACAATAAAAACTGCAACAAAAGGATATGTATTATGTCAAATATGTGATGCACAACTCCGTTTTTCTACACATAACATTTCATTCACAAAATACAAACTACTTTGAGAGAAGCATCCACTGAAAACGCTTGCCAAAACACCAATAAACACAGCTACAAAGATGAAGAACTGGAATTAATTGATCAAGCAGCCACAGGTATATTCCATGCATTTCCAAGGCTGCAATATAAAATATTTTTTAAAGGAATACAGTAAATCATGTGGAATTTCTCACTATGACACACGGTTGCAGATGAGCTGCTTATGGGTTGAAAACAACACTTTCACCAACACAGCCTTCTCTTTGGATTAGGTATTATTACACTGACTGACAGGAAGACACAGCCCGAGTGTCACTGAGTGAAAATCTGGCTCCACTGAAATACCTTTTGGGTTAAACAGGAGAAGGATCTGAACAACTGTGCAAAGCCTTGCTAGCACACCTGATTTATGTCATTAAAATCTCCTGCCACTTCTCAGCGGTGGGAAGTAGATTAAACTAAACTCCTTCATTACAGCCCCCTTCTGCCTTGTGAGAAAGTCTTGATTACTCACACCATGTCTCAGTTGTCCATCTGACCACGGGTTCACAACAGCTGCAGAAGGAGGAGGTGGCACTGCCCTCCCACCACAGTGCCTGAGAGCTGCAAGTTACCTTTTTGACTTCGTACTTAATGGCCAGCTTCACCCGGCTCAGTGACGCTCGGTGTCTCTGCGCTTCCACCGGCTCCGCGTTCAAATCCCCGTTCAGAATGGCCTCCACCTCCTCCGAGTCCCTGCACAGATCCAGGACACCAACCACAAAGTCCTTGCATTGCATGGACAGCTTGCGATAGTCGTTCTGGAACACAGGGGTACAGAAAATGGCCCATGACAAACGTGCTTGAGAGTCAATGGTGAGGGAGAAAAGACCCGGGCAAGTTACCAAAAATGAAGTGTTTAATTTTTATTGTGTCAAGTTAGGAGTGTATTAGACATTACAGAATTTTTGTACAGCAGAATCGTTCATTCTCTGACACAAGGTGAACACCTAACAGCAGCTGTTTAACAAAGCATGGGAACGTGACATAAGAGTGTGATGAAAATAACCTGGATGGGCAACAAAGGGCAGCTGAAAATATAAGAATTGCACAAAGCAGGACCAGAACTATCAAAAAGGAACCTCACTCCTGTAAAAACTTTGCTGACAATTAATGAAATAATTGCCTTCCAGGCTACAAACATATTATTTCAGTTCTTTCTACACAGCCAAAGTGGCTAATTACTCATTACTCTGATGTATACCAGATACATTTCCCTCTTTTTCCTTTTCTGCCCTCTGCTTCCCGCTTACCCTTGGAACTTCTCACACTCAACAATTGGTACAGTGGGTTACAAAGTAATTGCATAGAGAAACTGCAGTACAAATTTGGACACCGACGTTGTGGGCAAAAATATCTCAAATCTCCTGTAAGGTAACACGGGAACTAGCTTCTTGAAAGGCCAGTTCAAAGATGTCAGGCTCTGGGGTCATCCTCTAAGAGACCTTTCCACTGATAACACTGCTGAGCTAACAGAGAGACACTTGTAAAACCTTGATTTTTTTTATATAAGAGCTCCATCCACCCTTCCTTTCCTGCCCTTCATTTCCATCTTTATCTCTCACAAACCATTCCTTTTATGACTATTACTTTTATCTCCATCATGTTTGCTCTCACTCCATCAAGCTTTCCCTTCCATTACTGCTGGAATCAACAGCTCTGCTGGCGTTACCTTCTGAAAGCACACAAAGCAACCACATGGCTTTTTGTCCAATTCAGATTCTTTTCAGAGCTAGTCTTTACTCTTTCTGGCTTTCCTCAGCCTCCTTCAACCCTTCAACACTCAACACAGCTTATGTCCTATCTTTGAGGCGCTACCTTTAAACATTCCAGTTGCTCATATACGTCAACATCAAATATTTGCATCTCTCTAATCTCCGTCCTCTTCTGACAAAACATTAGTGGCTACATTTCAGAATTTTTAGCTAACTGTATAAAGCACGAATGTCTGAAATTTTGCTTGTACTTTTGTTTATACTTGACTAAATTTGCCAATTTTACCTTCAGTGCCCAGCTAGAAACAGCACAGCCACCTTTTTCAATTACTCCCCAACTCTTCTTCACTTTTTTTCCTCACCAGGCCATCAAAACACTAATTTGAGCCCTCTGACTCTCCATTTTTGTGTGTTTTACTGTTCATTTACAGACACCACTTTTTCAAAATCACTTTGTGAGGGTACAGACTTTCCCTCAGAGGTGCCTGTCTTCTCAAAAATGCTTCCTTACTGCTTCTGCCCTCACAATTTTCTCATTTAATATATTTTTTTTTCTGAAACCCTCACTTCTCCCTCCTTTCCTAAGTAATTTTACCTCCTTGTACTGGTAGTTTTGCTGAATTTTCAACTTAGCATCTATATAATGGGACAGAGAAACTAATGTGCTCTCATTAGTTTCAAATTATTGTGGGAAATGGTGGGAAAAGAGGCTGCATAGGGTAAGTGCAAGAATCAGCCATCAATCCCATAGGTCAGATTCAGATATGAATCAAAATGAAATAGTACTGGAGACAAATAAATACTACTAGAAGTTGTGTTATTACACAAGACTAACATCCCAGATACAGACTTGGAAACAACCAGTCCTAATCATAGACCTTAAACAGGATCCTGTTATTTTCTTTGCTCACAGAGGACAAATTAATTCAGTTGTCAGTGAACCAACAGGATGTAAGGTTATTTTAGATTTGTTTTGGTAACCAAGGAGAACAGGACTGAAGAGCCAATTATAAAAATAATACTGTCCCATTATATAGATGCTAAAACCATGCTAATAATCAGACACAGCTTAACATTAATTCAACAGGAATAAGACTGATAATCAACTTTTCTCTAACACTTTAAAGTAGCTGTAAATTCACTATTCAAAGCGCATGGGAGGAGACACTGACTGCACTGACTTCAGTAATAATAAGCATAACTAAAAGAGAAACTACATTCTTTCTTCCCTGAATTTGCAGGCATTTTAACTTTACCAAGAAAAAAAAGAAGTATTTGTTTTACTATTATTTGTATCTAACCTACAGTCAAAAGTGGTGTCTTCTTAAGTTTTAATAAAGTTTAGTTTAAATGGTTTTGTATTATTCAAGTGGTTTATGACATAACACAACCCAAATTTTGTTTTTGTATTAATGAACATGGGCTGTCCAGTTGCAGGGAGAGGCTTCAATTACAAAGTGTTTTCTCATTCTTTTGCTAATTGTGAGGAAATAGAAGAAGAAGTGGATTTCTAATAGGAAATAACAAGAATTATTTCCATGCATTGCATGTTTGCCTGCTACACAGGAGTTACCCAGATATCTTCTAATAACAGTAGAATAACAGTAGGAACATGAACAATGTGTTTCTTCATTGGTAGATACACCACTTGCTCATAAAAGTTATGCTTATTGCCAGGTAAGATTAATGATATAATGGATGAGGTTTTATTCTGTCAAATTTAAAGATTAAATACAGCTTACATTACTCACAGATGGTGTTATGAGACCTGAAAACCAGTATGTGCATTCTTAAAATCCCACTCTGGCTTTGAATCTTACAGCAGGAAAACTTGTCAGATTTCCCTCTCTGGGTCTTTATTTACCTACGTATTAGCAAATCAAATTCATCCCAGTCTATTTGATTACTTCACAGAATTAAACAAACACTACCCGATTCTCAAACAACCTTCTGCCTCTAGGGTGTTGTGTGAATATCAGAAATCTCAATCTGTGGACCCAGTCATCCAAATCACCTCTGCTCACTCCTGAGAACATACAAATGAAGCCACCAGATCACCACTAACAGTTGCACAAACATCTTTGTAGCATCAAAAAATATCAGCCTACGCCCAGCGTTTCCCAGGTTCTGCAGCTGACTCCAGCACACACAGGGCAATGGATGATGATGGGAATTGCAAAGCTGTGTCTCACGAGCAGTTTTGGAGGACTCTGGCACACATCAGCAGCTGGATCTCAGCCTGCCCAACTGTGTGTGTTCTGTTCTCACTCATAACATCAAGCACCGCCTTGCGAACTCATCTAGAATCTTCACAAAGAATGTATTGATCTGTGTGCAAAGAACAGAAAACCTTCAGCTGAATTCACACAAGATTTGTAACCACTGCAAAGGAAATTTATACTGAGTACTCACATGCTGTCCAACAAAACGCAGGGACCTGTGTTCTATCACAGGAGCCACACTCCTGTAAGCACCACAGCTCACCAATGCTCTCAAATACATAAGCAGCTCACACTTGTAATACTGGATTAGAAATTTATCTTGAGTATTATCTGGCGGATGGCCACTTTGAAATCACATACATGGTGAGTCTGCACATGTAACTGTATATGCAAATCAAGCACATAATTGCACTAATAATTATGGATCTGGGTCCTCTCCTTTCAAAAGCTGGGCCTAAACCTAGATTAAGCTTGGACGCTCTTTGTTAGTTCAGCTGAGATAACACTATGTAAATTTACTTGGAACACTGACAGATTCCGCTTTTAGATGCACGTCCACATCTTCTGCTGGTTCAGTAGGAGCTTTTAGCAAAACTGGGAGCAGGGATTTATCCTATAGAAAGCAGGAATACAACCTTTTTGATCCTTACCAGTGCAATTTCATCTGGGAGAACTGAGCTTGATTACACAGGACAGGATTTCGTTGATAGCTGGTGTAAAGAGATAATAATGGGGCTTTTTAGCAACCTTGTCCTCTTTCTTCCTACGGTGACTCCAAAGGAAAGTTCCATCGGCTGTTCTGACTGCCAGAAATCCTCCCTTCCCTAGGCAGTAACAGCCCTAAAGTTCTCAGGGAGGAGGGTGAATATCAATTAACTTTAGGAACCCACAGCAGCTGCAGTGGCCAGAGTCTGCTAAAAATAGGAGAACAGGAAAACATAAAAATTGGGAATATTTGTATTGCAAAGTATTTTGTGGTGCTACTGGACATGAAAAGATAATTCTCCAATGCTTGTAATGGTCACTTATTTACATTAAGACAAGATACAATTTGGTAACGGTTTTGACTGAGATCAAACTGAAATTTCTGATGTCAACTGAAATCCTGCAGGCAGTCACTGGAATTAGGAGACATGGGGGACTAGGATTACAAGTAAAATAAGAGAAATCCTGCACTCCCTGTCCTGACCGTGACAGAATTGAAGAATACAAGTGGATGCAAAGATCAAAAAGGAGTAAAAGTGCCAAGAATAAATAAATAAAATAGATGAAGAAGAGTAAAAGAACAAACAGCAGGTTGAAACAAGGATTTCACAAATGGAAGTACGGAAGCTTGACGATGAAAGGAGTACAGTGAAATGGTCTTTAGGGCTCCAGTTTCCTCATCTATTTTTATTAATTTTCAGTACTTTTTCTGGCTATGTGTCCTTCATCTTCTGAGAAAAATCGGGGTTCTGTGGTTTCTTTGAATCCTTTCTCCTTACTTCTAAAAGGAAAATAAAACAAAACCCTAAAAATCAGTGTAATTAACCAGGTTTTCTGGAGGAGCTGACTGTCATGAATGAATGTCCTAAGTCACCTTCCCACATTTCTAATTTGCTCCTGCAAGCCCTGGTTTGTGCATTAGAATTTCTTAGTGTAAAGGATAAGCAAGAGGGGCAGACTGGACTTTGCATATGCAATGGACGTTAAATTTAATTTAACAAGCATTTACCAGCAAACTTGGCCCTCAGGTGCTTTTAAACAGGTTTAACCCATGTTCTTTCTCTGTGGGAAAACCATCCAGAACAGTATTTTCTGAAGGAGCGCTCTGCAGACTGAAAGCAGAGCATGTACTGGAAACATTGTGGGCCTTAATATTCCATAGATACTGAGAAAAAATAATGATTTAAATAGATTTGTCCATTTTTTTTGTTGTGAGAGAGATGAAGTATTTTCCCAATTTTTCTTCACCCTGAAACAATTCTGCTCAGTGCTGTGCTACAGATTGAATTTGAGTGGAATACTTGAGCATTTCCAATGATGATCCCAGAGGAGAATGCAGCAGAAGTCTGCAGGAATGCAAATGCTGGATTAGAAGCCCTTCTCCTCTGGGATGTGACAAAGCACACAAGTTATCAGCCAAACACATTCAGATGACACATCTATAGGAAAGAAGGCACTGAAAATTCAGCTATGGATGGGAGGGACTCCAGGAAGACACTCAGCTCTCCTACTTGGCTTGATAGAAACAGAAGGGAAAAAAAAGAGATGTGACGTCAATGAGGAGAGTAATTATTTCACTGGAGTGCTTTGACGTTGATGAGAAGCTGGAATTGCCATGCCAGCAAGGAGTCAGGAACAATTTTTACTGTAGGTGCCAAAACTGAATCATCTGATACACCTGGCAAGGTTAGTAGCAATGTAAGTACTATCCAAAAATACTGAAATCTGTGAAAACAGTGAATTTCTTGGGGTTTTAGGCATTCCAAAATAGCAGGGAATTATCATTTTAAAAACTGAAATAACTTTTTAAAGTTCTGGTTTGAAATGAGAAGCCAAATCAAAGAACTTTACCTTTTCTTATCCAAAATTTCAAGCTACTTTTTTTCTGATGAAATTTGTATGCATGGTGTTAGTACCTGTGAGATGGGAGTTTCCCATGGATTTCTATTTCCACTGTAATTTTTCTGTGCAGTTCTAATCGTCTACATCCTTGCCTAACAAAAATACAAAGCAGCTTGCCCTAATTTAGCTTTTGGAGGCAGTGTACCTTTTCATCTGAGGAAAAAGGAAAATCTGACATTTTTCCCTGAATAAATACATAGAGGAAGTATTCAATTAATTTGCTAGATTATATAATACACAGCATGGTATGAGCAAGTTCCTTCAGGAAAGAAAGGGGAGGAAAGGTTTAAGCTGACTTTTACACTTCATTAGTGTGTGTTATTAATCCTCCTCACCACCAAAACTTTCTTTTTAAATTGTATTTTAAACCACTCAGCCATATCTGGAGCTATTCTTTCTCAGGAGTCTAAAAAGGTTTCTTCCTCTTCTGTTAAATTTCAATTCATTAATTTCTCCCTGTATTTCTCCATGTTGTTGTCTGTTCTTTCTGAGTTCCCCACAGGGTAAGCAGTGCTTGCTCTTGTTTGGAGGTTAATGCATTTTTGTCTCTTTCAGGTAATTTTTGAAGATATGAAACAAGGAAGTGGTACCCAACACTGGCTTTGCAGAACCGCAATGAATTTGCTGCTACACCCAGAGACAATGCTGTGAATATCACTATTCACTGAGAACCATGTGTCATTCCCCAAGCCGAGCTTTTCTCTTTACAAGCAGTCTACTGGGGTTTGATTTTTTGTGGGGTTTGGCTGCAGGGGGAGAAGGGTGGACAAGAGGAAAGGTGGCTGTTACGGTCCTTTTCAAGGTATCCAACAGAATTGAAAAATCATTAAAAAAAGCAATGGGCAACAGTTAACTAAGCCATTAATTGTCTGATGGAGAAGATGAAATATATAAAGAAGTCAGGACACTGATATACAAAACCATATACAGCTGAAAACCAGGTAAGAGGACCAACATCTGTAATAAGTCTAACAGCTGGCTTTGGACACGTGACATTTCTAAAAGGTGTGTAAAAAAAATTCACTTTGGGTATTCTTAACAATTTGGAGATGTCAGCCAAAATTAGTACAAATCAAAAAGAGGGAATAAGGTCAGTGCTGCAGTACCTCAAGAACAGCAAAATGTTTCTGCTTTTTGCAATTCTATTACTCAGCATTTGTAACTAAGAACAATTCCTGTGTGCTGCAGCAACCAGAATTGTTTTCCATCTGCTGCAAGGTTATCAGAATGCACACTTTTTCCAGTTGCCAATTTTTCCAGTTTTTTCCGAACACAGCAGGTGCAAAAGCAATTTCATTCCATTAAAATTTCCTTTTAAAGGCTTATGTATCAAGAATAAAAGAGACAACAAGATGAGAGTATTTGTAATTGAAAAAGTAAAGCCACAGGGAATCATTTCAGCATCAAAGGACAACATGAAGTAGCAGCAACTTTAAAACAACAACAAAGACAGAGAAACACAAAACCACCATTACCTTGAATTCTTTTTCAATGTTGGCCAGCTTGGCAAGTTCATTGCTGAGTTCTAGAGCAGTGAGCACTGGATCTTCACTGGACAGGGACAGATAAGCCGGACTGGCCAGTCCTTTGTACGCATTTATTCTTGACCTAGAATGACTGAAAGAATCATGTTTTTGCTTCTCTGTACAGTCATTACATTTGCAGAAATAATCATGAGGTCTTTCTATCCTTGCTCCTTTCATCAACAGCATGTGCACGACTTCGTATTTTTGGCAGTGGGCAGCTAAAATTATGGGAGTGATGTCTGGAGAAAAGCGGGTACCGTCTTCATCATAGGAATAAAAATCATCATCCTGGAGCTCCTGCTCACAAGGGCTCAGAGTCAGTCGCTTATTTACTGAAAACCCAGGATGATTCAAAATTGCTTCCACTATCCTAATGTAACCCTTGCTGATTGCGAGCAGCAGGGCATCTCCAATCCGTGCCAAGTTCTCTTTTTTTAACAGAAGTTCTGTCACTTCCAAATGTTCATTCCCTACAGCAAGCTGCAAGGCGTTTTGGCCCATGTAGTCAACACAGTTGACATTCAGTGTCTTTGACTCCTCCAGCATTTTGCGCACCACAGGGATGTTCCCGTACTCGGCAGCATCCAGGAATCGCTCCTCCTCGGCAGTCAGGCTCGTGCCCCTGTTGTTGAACATGAAGGCCGGGCCCCTAATGGCCTGCCGCCTTCCCTTCTCCCTCATCATGGTCATACGCCTCAGGGATGGACTCTCTTCAATGTACCTAAGCAGAAAACAAGGAAAAGGTAACAAGTTTTCACTATGGTGGTAATTTGTGACTTCCAATGCTGTGGCTAAACCAACTTATTTTGTCCCTTGTCCTTTGCCCCTCTACTGACAAGCAGTATCCTGTATTGGAATCACTCTTGCTTGTCTGCAGTCTAAAGGCACTCACAGGCCAGTGCCTCGGGCCATTGCTGTTCTCTTAGCATGGTCAAGATTTGTTAACTTTTTTTTATTTTTTTTTTAAGACGTCACTCCTCTTTAGAAATCCCTCCCCGCTCACCAAGCACATATATAGAATGAAAACATATCTGCTATTCTGCTTTCAGTAGTAATTAATTATTATCCATCACAGGCATTCAAGCTGATGGTGTAAGTGAGGCAAAACTTAATGCTTACCATGCTGTAGATCACATAAAAGTGAGGTAAAAACACATTTTCTTCAGGATGTCTTGCCAAGCAACCCATGGTGAAGCCTGAAGGCACAGCTTCTCGTGTTACTACTAGAAATGTTAAACCTGGAAGCTTCTACTCACAAGTCCCTTTGGTCAAATTTTAAATTTTTGAAAAACAATAGAACATACACATTCAGCAGACTTTCTGCAACTAAACTGCTCACAGGTTCCGGACACCAGGAGTCATCCAGTATAGACTGGGATCAGCTCTCACTCCAGTGGACTCCTGCAATGCTGCATGTTATGTTAGGCCTGTTTCTACATATACCATTTCAGTAGCTGAGAGGGTCTGTGTTTATATTCTTGTACCATAATCAAAAAAATGGGAAAGTCAAAGAGTTAATGAATGAAAATTGGGATAACAGGCTGCACTGGAAAGAGGAAACCTGGGGGTAGGGAAATTAGATGTTTAAAAGGAAACTGAGAACCAGGGAACCTGTGAACTCTCCACAGAAACCAGTTGCCAAAGCAGAAAGAGGGAGAAAAGAGAAGGGTAACAGGTGAAAAGAATGTGTGAGTAACCTAATTTGGCAAACACAGAAACTGGAATTATGAACCAGTGAAGGTACTGGCTAAGAGAACAGGCAGATTGGATGCTGAGTTGGATCTAGCAAGATAAAGAAACTAGAGAGGGACAAGGATGTTCAGAGCAGTGAGACTGGATAGAAATTGCAGAGAAAACTGAGCTAGGATGAGAGGCTGAGGAGCAGACACTGCCTAGCTGGGAGAACTGCCTGGCAAAGTCTGACACAACAGAATGGATGGGATCAGGCTAAAGTGCTCACAGCTGGTACAAGAACAGAAGCATTTGTGCCTGTCAGAGCAGAGGCCAAAGGCCTGAAAAGGTACTTGCGGTACCCTAACCTTCCTTCAGCATCATCTGAATATAAATATTAAACCAATCAGCAATCTCCCTCTCCTTTTTTAGTGCAGCTCCATATTGAGAAAGGCTGCTATCAGTTAATCCAGTAGCTCAAGGGATAGAGATCACTTGAGATGATTTGATGGGCATGGAGACACAAGTGCTGCTGATAAACAATATGACTTAATGGAGAGTGTGCTTTGAATACATATAACACACACTATATATCTCTCTCTATATTGCGAGCACACACACTACATAAAGAGTCATTTAAGTTCCAAATTTATTTCTTAGGTCCTACATGCTTCTGTTCCTCATCTTTAGAAAAAGAACAGTTGGCTCCCATCTTACAGGAGCATTGTGAAAATTAATTTTTTTCACTTTGCTGAAAAACTCAGACACAGGAGTAAAAGGCCAGACAGAAAAACTGAAGAGGAAATTAATCCTTCTACCCTCAGTGCATTAAAAGAGATGTGAGTCCATGTAATGAATGCCAAGGGCAAACCAAAATATTAAACAGCCCTTTTTAAGCAAACCCTGTCAGTCTGCAAAAAGGACGGAACCAAGGGAAAAATGCCATATGCACTTTTGAGCACGGAAGGGCTCTGCATTAAAGTGGACACAGTAGCATCAGCATAGGCACCTTCAAAAGCTAAATACCCAAACTGATGCAGATTCAAAACCACAGACAGAGAAACAGCCTCCTAAGTGCTGGTGGGGGTTGTTTTCTGTGGGTGTGATCTTGCAACAATGAGCTTTGCTATATTAACACCGCACAAAATACAACTGCTGCCATCACTGGGTGCAGCACTGTCAGCCCTAAGAGTTTTCCTTGGGCATAACTAATTCCATTCAGGTCAAAAGGATATGCCTGCCCTTCCAGCTATCTGCATCAGTTGTAATAAATTCAGCAAAACAAAAAATCTTAATCACTTTAGCACAGCTACAAACACCCTAAAACCCAGTCCAAGCCCTGAGCATCTCAGTTAACACAAATGGGCAGCTCAGCTGCACATCAAGTGAAGAGACTGTGATACTCATTAGCAAGGGCAGGTCTCTCCTGGGATGAAGCTTTTGATCTTTTTTACCTTTTTATCTGTGGCTGGTGTTTCTGGAATACCTGAAATAGCCTGAGTGGCACTGCAGTATAAGCAATGCTAACTACTATTTACTTTTTGTAAGATGTGGCAAAACTGCTTTGGCAAACATGACATGATCCATTATTTCTTTTTTCATTTCCGTACTGCTTTCTTTAAATCTATAAAAAAGGCTGCATAACAGAGAGGATTTGTAACTCTGTTAAACCTCTATTTAATGTCTTAAACCTCAGGCATATTTCCCACTTAGAAGTACTCAGAAATAAAGATTTGAGCCCAGAGTGCACACTGTGAACAGCCACAGTGCGCTGCTGTCTTACTCCCCAACAAAATCAGAAGTAAAACCAGATACACTGTCTTTTCATAGTTTCTTTTTAATCAAGATCTCACTGCCTTCTATGTTGTTACACTTCCATTCTTCCTCCACATCCAAAACTACAGAGGTACAGAAATGTAGTGTTTACTGTAGTGTTAGGAAGAAAAAAATTATAGCTATTAAAAATGTAACACACAAAACAAATTGACTCATGCTGACTTCTTGCTTTAAGAAGACTCTAAACTGCCACTTTGAATCTCATTTATCTTTTATGAAATACACAATATCTTTTCCTTTATATATTCCATTTAATTTTTCAGCATATTTGGAAATGTGACATTTATTTTCACTTTATCTACCTTCCTTTCAAAACCCACTATCTGGGTGATCACTGAGGTGATTCATCTGACTTCTATAGTGTCCTTTCAAGAGTGTCTTCAAAATAAGGAATATATCCTTAACTGTAAACCTCGTGACAGAAATGATGTATCTGAAATGACTGCAATACCTTCTCAAAATAAAGATGTACGATGCTTGGTATTTTAATGTCTAAAATATTGTTAAGACATCCCCAAATAAATGAAAAGCAAAAAATCTTGTGCAGCATCACAGGGCCATAAGGCTGTTATGTTCATCCACATCTCTCCCCTCTTTTCTTCCACTTTTTCCTCAGCAAATTCAAAGACCTTGAAGCCAGCATAGCTCTGGTCAGCGTAGTGCATGCAAGAAGAATTTGGTATAGGGTCTCCTGTTCCATTTTCTGCTTTCCTTTTCTTACATCTAATACTTGTAGCTATCCCAAAGTATAAATAAAATAGTTAGAATTTTAGTTTTAGGTGTTTGACCATTTTCAGCATATCTTGTAAGTATTATTTGCTGTCTGAAATAATCAAATCAGCAAAATCTCAAGTTGCATCTCTCAACATCATTAGACTGGCTTAAAAATTTGATTAAAATAGAACTAAGTGTGCATTAACCGCTTGTCTTCTATTTTCTAAAGCCCAGACATTCAGCCCTGTCTCTGTAAGGTGCTGAGAACCTACATTAAAAGAGTGAAGGAGAGATGGAAATCATAAAGCTCCTTTTCCCAACTGTTCCAAATAGTTGAAAGAACGCACACAAAAATATAAAAATATCTGTAGAATGCATGGCAAAAAGCCCCACAAAAGCACCAAGTAGGAAAAATGCTCAATTATTCTGTATTAACTTGTCAGCAGAGATAAAGAAGGATGGAATTGGAGATCAGTCATGTTAACTGAAGCACACCTGTCCCACCACATCTGGACATATTTCACTTGGCTCTGAGCCTGCTGCAGTTAAGCAGCTGTTTTGAGGAACTGAAAAATTTCACTGGCAAGAAGGAAGAACTTCAGGAACTGCACACCAACCTTCAGAATCATTTGTTCATCAGCTCTGCTTTGCAGCAGACCTCCCACGAGTGAGGCCAAGGCTCCCAAAGGAGCACATCCCCTTTCAATACCTTTACCCAGTGATAAGTATCACAAGCTCTCAGATAGAGCAGTGCTATGAGCACCCTGAACAATTAACTGGTTCATTACATAAAATGGTAAATAAAACCTATCCTACATTATAACATGGTTATGTTTATCTTAAATATTTTTATCTAAAATGTATGACCTTCATATGGGAAATAAAAAAATTAAAAATAAATTCTGCTGAGCAATCAATGCCCATTTATCTCTTGTTATCTGCACACATCACATTTACTATGACCTTACATTGCATCATATCCTTGCCTGGTCAGAGTTATTCCTACGAGGAATGTACGAGGAAAGACATTTGAGCAGAACAGCAACTGCAAAGGGCTGGAGAAAGCACAGCTTTCCCTCTGCTTCTACCATGGGCTGTTTCAATTACAGATTTCTACTCTGTCACTCTACCTATGTGGAGTGTTTTCATGTTCAATCTAGAAGTGCAGCAGAAAAGAAGCGTGGGACAAAGAGTTGACCCAAGAATTCCTTTTTCCTTATCCAGCTCATTATCTACAGCAATCCAAAAGATTTATAATCTTGTTTCTAACTCTACTTTTTAACACTGCACATGGCATAAGCAATTTTCAAGAAAAGGAGAGTAGCTGGAGGAACAGAGTTTTCATTCTGGGCTTTCCCAGATCCATAGAGCAATTTATGCTGAAGAACAGTACTCTCCCTGAACTATTACATGCACTAAGATGGCATCAACAATTTACAAGCAGTTTACCCCCCTGCTAAGCTACAGTACATTAGTGATCCTTATTCCGTTCTAGCCCTGAAAAGCAAATGCAGTCCAGTGGTAATAGACAGATCTGATAAGCACATCATGCCAACAGTGTTTAAAAGCAGCAAGACTGGAGTCAGCAGAGCAGGAGGTGCAGATTGTGCCTCTTATTCTGCCTAAAGTCACCTCTGAGGTTCCAGTTTTAAAATTCAAGACTGGTAATTGCCTTATAAAAGTAAGTGCTCAGACATGCACATACATAAGAGCAGCATTGTAGCTAATGACTCCTGAGATCCCTCAAACTAAATGATATCAGTGATTTTATTTGTTACTGTTACAGAAAAAGACAGGTCTTACAAGTGAGGAAGCAGCTCCTGGCTCTGAGCGGGGCCCCAGATGTTGGAGGGGCAATCCCCCAGCCCCACTGCCTCTCCCAAAGGAAGGCTTTCCCATCCCTCCAAGCTCTGCTACAGCCATGCATCAGAATGGGCCACTGGCAAATTTGTTTCTTCACCACTAAAACCAGTGTCTCCTGTATGTATGTTTGCACACGTTCCAAAAAATTTGGGAGTCCCTGCACCAAATCCAAAATGCATTAAATGAGAGCTTCCTTTTCCCTTCTGCTAGCTACTGCCTGGGCTTTCCAGAAGAGAGAGGCTAATTCAGCTGACCAGCAGAACATAAATCAGGCCAGCTGCAAGATCTGACTGAGGTCTATACTCTCCCACTGGTCTGAAACAACATAATCCATCATCCAAAATGCCCTCATGTCATCTCACAGAAGTTCTGGCTCCAAACTGGAAAGATTTAGTCCAAAAAAAAAGGGAAAAAAATTGCAGTGAGATATCAGGAGGAGATGTACACACACTTAGGGGATGAAATGAACTCCTGCCCCATAAACTAGGCAAAGCTTTTTCCGACAATTACTCTTCACTAACTCCTCAAAGGAAAATACCAACCATCTCAATTCCTGTGGGGAAAAAAAGGACTATATATTGATGGCAGGAGGGCATCTATACACACACAGAACAAGGCAAATACCTCAACAGGAAAGAACCAAGTTAACAGGTTAACTTGCACCAACGAAGAATTTTGAAGCTCCTTTGAAATGTAGTCCTTTTTGGGTCCTGTCACTCCAGCCAGAAAACTATGCTGTGATTTTCAGAGAGACTCGGGAAGTCAGGTATCTGATGCCTACTGCATTTAATTTGCAGGTTTTGTCCATCTTTTGCCTACTAGGGTATATAGTATCCTGTGAAAAAAGTATTGCATCCAGTCTGCAATCTTAGTAGGAACCTGAGGTTAATTACTTTTTTCCGGCAATATTTGGCACAGGAGGGAGCCAGCTGTACATTGACAGGCACCTTGCACAGGCTACTTCTTTCAGAGATTTCAAAGCCCAACGTGTCTGCCTTCTTGTGCAAACTACTTCACATCTTCCTGCCTCTTTCCCCACACACCTGGTGCTGAATATTTAGACTACAAATCTTTCCAGCCAAGGATTCTCACTCTGTGCCTGCTAAAGCCTGACCTGTGTCAATCTGAGAGCATCAGGAGCAAGCTGATACTCATCTTTACTTCATTAACATGCACAATGATTTTAGGCATTAGCACCAAACACAGACTGTTACTCCAGGAGAAAAATCCCACTGCTATGCCAATGGTAACCACAGGCACAGAACAGGGAAAATACAGTTCTGGGTGTTTTGCCTCTATGCCCCAATAGTTCAATACACTCCTACGACATTAATCCATGTCAGCCCTTTTGTCACTCCATTGGGCTCACAGACTACCAGGATAGGGCCACAAGAATTATTCTACCAGGGAGCAATTCCAGGAGCTCATTCCAAGCTCAAACACCTATAGCTGTGTAAACTGAACTCCAGTTTGATCCCCCCATGGTATATCCCTTTCTGAAACACAGGAATATGCCAACCTTTCTGGAAGGACACTCAGAATCCAGAAGCTGAGGACTCATAGCTTACAATTCCTAGGAGCCAGCTTCAGCTGTCTAAAAATAACATGTCTAAGTCTCTTTTTATGGCAGATAAAGACAGGCACCTCCAAAAAAGAAGATAAATGACTATGCTGCCTTTCCCACTGCTATTTCCTCTCCCATTTCATCATCTACATGGGAGCCTAGACAAGCAACTCAAGCACAACTAACTTTCTGACAGCTGAAGACACGTGAAAGACCAATTCACTCAAAGAGCAGATTGCCAGGCACAGGGTATTTGTGAAGAATTTCTGCACAGGGATGGTAAACCCTGCTTTTATTTGTGGTTATCCCATTCAAAGTCCTACCCTAATTATTTCTGTATTTTACAGTTGTCTCTGGGGTGATTTTAATTAAGGCTTCTACAAATGCTGAATATCTTATCTTAAAACTTAGTGTTTGCTATCTGGTAATTAAAGTATTTAATTAAGAACTAGACGTTGTCCTGAAAACATAAAATATTCAAGAAATCCTCTGAGGTTAAGTGTACCTAAACTGCAGTGTGTTATAAAAATTAGTGAATAATTCATGGACAACCTATATTTTGCAAGTCAGGGACAAGAAAGTTAACATCCCTAATAGTAAAATTGAATGCATTTATCTTGCAGTAAGTCTAATCATGGTCAGCATCTCCTTATATATCTAAATAGACAGATGGATGTTTATGATTGCATCTTTGAAAATAAACTAAGATTTTAGAAGAGCACATTCAAACACGATAAGGTGCATCTCCAGAACTAAGGCTTTTCTGCACAGGTGTCCCAGATTTCTGTGGGGAATCTGGTTGTATCCCAGCACAGGTTTAAAAAAGATATAGGAATAAAGGGGATGCTTTAGCAATGGCTTAGCTGGGCCAGTAACTGGCAATTTTTCGGCAGCTACGCTTGTATCCAGGGGTAAAAAAAAAAAATGGCGGG
>VXAC01000599.1:473467-503846 GCA_013399225.1 Rhipidura dahli
TCTGTCACAGGAGCGCTACAAATGCCCCTCAGCCGCCGCTGGCCTGAGGTAAATCCTGTTCCCGCCAAGCCGGGCGTGAGGGGAGCCCTCAGGAGGTGCCCGCAAAGCCGGCGCCCAGCCCTGAGGGAACCCGGGTTGGTTGGCCCCGGTAGCAACGCGAGGTGGTGGGCTGCCAGCAGCGAGGTAATTCTCGGCAGAATGGCTCAAAAGCGGCCAAACAACCCGGCCAAACCCGCACAAAGCTCGTTAGGTACTCAGAGAAGTATCCAGCCCCACACTGCAAGCAGCTGAAGTTGAGAGTTTCAGGTAAAAAAGAGGCACTTCTGACTGACTTACCGAGCCATCCAAGGTTCCCCAAAGTGTTCCAGATGTCTCTGCCTTAGGCTTGACTACTTTAGTTCTGCGTGGTGCTAAGCTAAAAAACAGTGGGAGGATGCTGAGGTGCCCATGGCATGTAATCAGGACTAATTATGCTCTATAGATCCCAGTCACAAAGATTCCTACTGTACAGAGATGTATTACCTCTGCCATTATTATGAGGGTGTTTTTTTTTGGTGTATTATTTCACAGGGAAAATTATTCTATGATAGAAGTGCAACCCCTTTAAAAGGAAGGCAGAGCCTGTGTGATTTTGTATGCAGAACACACAGAATGGTAGGTACATTTAGAGTACATGCATCAGTTTATATATATTAAAGATATTACTTTGTCTACATGCTGCTGAAATGCCATTTTTCCCTCGCTTTAAACATTTCGGAGCAGTATGTGGCTATCAGTGTAAATTTGTGCAAGCCTGCATTTCAAATCTGCATTTAGGTGCTGCTGAAACTGAAATTTATCTAAGCTTTCCAATTACTTCAGAGAAAGTGGATTTTTCAATCCATGTATCACCACTAAGATGTAATTCTCATTTGTGAGCATCATCAAGTAGTCTCAGTATAAAATACTTATTAGCTCACACTGTTTTTCAGTGTTGTCCATGGTTTTGCCATTGTTGTTTTCCATATGTACAAAGTTTGTCCTCGTGAAACACAGGAAGGAACAACCAAGAGTTTCACAGAGATAATTTACCCTGCTACAGCTTTGAAGGAAGAATTGGATTTTGTTTTTTGTCAGTTTAATTAACTTGCAACTTGAACTGTTTAAGGAAGTGAGTTTTTTTATGTCTTTCATCACATGCAAAAAGCCTTTTGAGCTTCAGTGGCACTACGTGCACAGCAGAACAAATTTTGCTCTCTAAGAAACTGATATATTGTGTAGCTACTGTAACTCTGAAGTGCTTGGGGTTATTAATTTAAGACAGTCTAGGTGTCTAACCTAGTTATACATCTGTATCAGTGTTACACATTTTAGAGCACAGCCATGCAGCAGTCTGCCTGCATCAACCTTGTATTCTTGTAGGGGTCCTTTGACTCAAAAAATGGTACTGCCCATACTGTATTCCTTTTATTTTAAAAAGTCCTCTGTTATTGCAGGGGGCTATAGGAATGGACTTTCAATTGCCTTGAGTATTGCCCTTGAGAACAAAACATAAAAGTACAGCTGAAAGTCTATGAGAAGTACTCTTGCCTCACAAATGTATGCTCAGAGCAAGGCTTTCCCAGATCAAGGTTTGTTGGTTTAGGGTATTTTTTTTTTTTTTAGAAATAGATCGAAAATGGTTTTGATATTAGTTCTTGGTTTTGAGGAAGTCCCATTCTTGCTTTCTCCATTGCACCTCCCATCACTAATTTGAATTATGTCTTCTGTGGACTGTGTTTTTCATAATTTGAGTATTGTATACTAGAGATTGGTTTGCTGTTCCTATTACGAAAAGTAATGTCCACTATTTTGTTATCCAGGTCACTGATAATACCTTGGAATTCATCCTTGGAAGGATGATTTGGAAGTCATCCTCGCAGAAGCCTTCCTGATATGTCTCTCCCTTTCAAGGGGTAAGATGATAACTCCCCAAGTAATCTGAGTACTGAAGGACAAGGGTAATGTAAAAAAGAATTTACCAAATTCTTTTCTCTTTCTCACCATACTGCTACAAAGCCACCAAGATGAAATACATGGTTCCTAATATGTATTTAGATTAAGTGTAATATTCCCCTTGGTTTCTTTCCATGAGATCCAACCTAAAACCAGCCAGCATGGCAACAAAGAACCCATTGCAAATCTCAAACATACTTTGTACGGTTATAGTGTTAGAAATAATTCATATTTCTAATTGGAATGTGTAGGGTAATAATCTCGGTCACAGTAAAATGTTTTCTAGAAAATTTACAGCAGTTTGAAGTGTCAGGCTGCTACCATTGGAACAGGAATGTGAGAATCCTCGTATGATTAAACTTCAGCCATCACTGTCTTACCTGACAGTAAGAATTTAATAATCACTGCTGTGCCTTGGTGGTATGGTTGAGGCTCTGAAGTGCCAGATTCAGACAAATAAAAAGCATGAAGCTGCACTTTTGAAGCAGCAGAACAAGTGAGAAATCTAAGAGTAGTGAAAAAAATCCTAGTCAGTGCTGAATGTTCCAGAAAACTGATTTCTGTTCTTGGCTCACGTTTTTGAAAACATTTATAATGTCATTAATGCCAATGTTCTAAATAATTATCTTACAAATATTTTATGCTATCACAGTATCAGATAGATGTCAACACAGCTAAGTTGCAGAAAGTGAGGGAGAAAGAATGAGTGAATTGGAAATACCAGGCAGAGCAAGGCAGGCAAGCTTGTGCTGGCTGTTGATTCAGCCAGGTGAAGACTTTACTGCCAAAGGCTGCCAGTCCAGTAAGTTTTGTGAATGCTGACTTGAATTTACAGGGTTTAGAAGTGATGTCATTTTAATCTAGAAAAATGCTTCCTGGAAGTTGCTTAGACAGGAGTGAAATAATGAATACTACTCTGAGGACAGAGCAGGAGCATAAAAGCCCCAAAGATTTACAGCAAACAGGGAAATATAACAGGTATGGTATTATATTACTAAAGGTGCTACATTATTCATAATTTCCTTTGAGAACATGGATTTAATGCTGTAACTATTTCATGTTTGATTTGGAATAACAATCAAAATACAATCCCTCATTCTTTTCACCAGACTGACTTGATCAAGACAGTGATCTTGAAATTGGTGGAAATTGGAGTGGGACAGGGCTTTGTTTAT
Organism: Rhipidura dahli; assembly: GCA_013399225.1. Taxonomy (NCBI): domain Eukaryota; kingdom Metazoa; phylum Chordata; class Aves; order Passeriformes; family Rhipiduridae; genus Rhipidura; species Rhipidura dahli. Next base: position 476,617 of record VXAC01000599.1, read on the forward strand.
ATGAATCAATTACCCTCCGGCAGAATTTTTGTGTCCTCCTCAAAATTATGAGAAATATACAATTCAGATTTCAAAATTCCCCTTGGCAGTGTTCTTCAACTGGAAGGGAGTGATCAAGAAATGTCTTTTCTAAACTGTGACAAAGTGTCTCTTAAGAACCTGCAGCAGTACATTTCCTTGAAATATTGTCAGAAACTTGAGTTCTCTATTTCTCTCTCCCATTCTTTTTCAACTTCTTTAAGCTGAATGAATGAAGTAAAAGTCTGAAATATGAAAACAGATAGCACAGCTAGCACTTATTATAATAAAGTATCAGGAAATATATTCAGCTTCTTAGACTAAACCACTATAGCAGTAAGACCTTGCAGATCTATGAAGCATCCACATGGGTAGATATGCACTTAAGTAAGACAGGGAAAAGAGATGGGGAAAATGATCATTTAGGGAATTGTGCCCTGGGGTTATCCCTTACCAGAACTTCTCTGATAGGTACATTAACACTGTAAATTTGAAAATAAATCTAACCTGTTTGTTGAAAATTGGCTTGTGGCCACTAAGATCTCCTTGTTGAAATCACGTGATTTAGATTTAAGAAACTTCTAGTAACAATTTCCCTTGGGGAACAACTTTGTATGTTACATGCCACATTATTATTTTCCTGCTTTATTAAAAGAAAAAGGAAGAGTACCTTCCCTCAAGAGACAAAGCGGGTTTTTATTTGCTTGAAGTGACGGGTGAAGAGAAGCAAAAAGACACTCATGGCAGTGCTAGAAATAGAATCCAGGTCGTGCAGTACATTGAACCCTTCTCTAACGTGTGTGTACTAGTTTCACAAAAATTGGGAAGTTGGTGGGAATAGCAACAGTGTAATGAAAGCAAAATTGGCCTTCTTTGCCTCATACTGGGAATTTGCCTACTTGCCAAGAACCCAGTGTTTTCAAGGACATTTAGCTCCTACATCAAGGACTTCTATGAAAGTCTAAACAGGTTAAGTCAGCGTGAAGAAAAAGGAAGGAGTGATGTGATGTCACTGATCTGTAAGCAGATCTCAGCCTCAGAACTAATATTATGGTTTAAGGCTTTTTACATTAGATGAAAAGACACATTCCTGAGACTTGAGCCTGTAATTTCAGGCACGCTGTGCAGCCATTCAGGCCCATGTGAAGTGAGTGGGTATAAAATGCTGTCAAATCACCTACTGCAAACCAGGCCCTCAGAGCTGGGCGTTGCAGTGGTATTACATGGTCTACTTTATAACAATAGAAGGCTACTAAAGGGCCAGTGGTAGGTACCATTAGATAGACACTGGCTACATTTTCAAAGAGAAAATGGACAAACACTCTTTCTTTTTTGGCATTAAGTAGCAACTATACGTACGTTTACATATTTGCACCTAATAGTTCCTTTTTTCCTAAGGCAAGCCAGGTATGTCTTAGACAAATCCAATCCACTTTTGACCAAATCCAGAGGATCCTGAGCCTGTGCCAATTAAGTTTTATTCCTCTCTTTTCAGTCCTACTAATAAAAATTAGAGATTAGCAGAAGTGCCAGTAGGAAAGGGAATACAGAATTAATTCTCTTCTCTCTGCATTACCCTGGCATCTGTATGTAGTTTAAAACCTCTAAAAAGTTCATGTTCCTATGATTTTCTTATCATTTATATGTAAGGGCTGGATATTTTCTCTTGATTGGTTTCCCTGTCCCTGTGTCAGCCAATACTCCTTGAAAATGTAAACATGAACCTTAGCCTACAGCTGAGTGCTGGGAACTACGTGATAAGTAAATTTATGGTCACAAGCCAACATCTTTAACAAATAATTTTTCTTTTTGACAGTGATTCATATATGGGTGGGTGAGTGCAATGTGCCCCCCTGTCCCCTGGCTGGTTGATAGCAAAAGTTATTGCATGGATATTTCCAGTGTTTCAACTAATGAGGCTGAGGGTTGCAATGGATGTATGGAGTATAGAGTAGCTCTTATTTTAGAAAGTTATCAATTATTTCTATCCTGTGCAAGTAATTGAGTCTCAGTATTTTTGGACATGGTTTGATCTTTCTCTGATTGGGGGATTTGAGTCATTGTGGGGATCAGAACAGGGGAAGCAGGACATAACAAAAATAATAGCAAGTGGCAAAAAGGTCAAGTGATGAATTAGAACAGTTCATGGTGATTTTTAAATCCAGAAACAAGGAGCTTTTTCATGCTGTTTTGTGAATTGTAATATATTTTAATTTGTAGACACATTCTCACTTGTGACACCTTAGCAGAAAGAACTTTAAACAGCCGCTCACCGGTGTGAAAGACAAATCTGAATGACAAATGTGGCTCTCTAAGGGGGAAAAAATCCTTCATCCTGGTTTGCACCATTCCAGGCTCCCTTGTCCAAGGTGCCTGGAAGTTTTGACTGAAAGATTGTCTGATTCTGTCATAATTCAGAGCCTACTTTCCTTAAATCTCATCAAAACTCTTGGATAAATACTATCTGGTCTTAACTACCTGCCATACCTCAGAGCATTAAACTCCTCTGGGTGGAAGGGGAGTAAATACCACAGCGCACAGTGTTGATTGGAAATGTAATCTCTCCTTCCACGGGCTGCTGTGGAATAGGTGATAACACTCCACAAGAGGTTCTCACTGTTTGAGTGACAGCAACTCAGGGGGTCATCCCAAAACCCTGCTTTCCATCCTGTGTCAGAGGGATGGACAGCTACAAGGGGGAGGAAATGAAAGGAAGCTCCTGCTGAGCACTGTAGCTATGCTACAGTTGAGAGCACATCCTCCTGTGCAGCTCCAGGGGCATTTGGGGCCAAGTGAAAAAATGTCTCATTATTGGTACAGCAAAAGTCATGTTTCCAGGTCTACCAAATAATTCTTACCCTTGAAATGCTGTTCAGTGCAGAGTGAAGGGCTGAGCACTTTTAATGTCATCATTCCCAGGGGAGCAGGAGATGATATTGGCAACTGGTGGGTTAGTCTTAAGCCTCCTGGTAATAAACTTTTTATGAAGAGGCCACATCTCAACTCTGAACTAAGATGCAAAGGCATTCATTAAGAATTAATCAGAACTGATATGAGAGGCACAGTGAAGCCTGAAGTCTGATTAAAGCAGCCACAGGTGCCAACACCTTACTTTTCCATAGCACAGAACATGTTTAACTCATGCCAAGTTGAGGTGTTCTATAAGATTGGGGATCCCATACTCTGTGTCATGAAAAAAAATCCTATATATACTTCTGTTGCAGTTTTTCTGCCCTGTGTGTAAGAAAAGCTGCTCTTCTGGAAAAGGAGTGAGGAAATGCTAAAGTTTCTAGCAATTAAGAGGTGCTCAATAACAAAAAGAAAGAAGAAAAGCCCAAACAAACAGAATACTTGGAAAGAGACTATTCCCGTTACACTTGCTGATAACAATCTTCAAAGCAACTGATAAAGAAGATGAGGAAGTGTGGGAAAAGGGAGATATGACATTATTATAAATTATTCCCTGCAGGCAATTTAGAATATAATGAAGATACAATATTTTTTGCCATGAAAAATAGAATAACTCTCCTGTTGTCAATGACAGGTAGATGTCCAATTAAATTAATGTGTGTTTTGGGAAGGAAAAGCTTTGTAGAGGTGAAAATAAGGAAAAAGAACCTCAGCACTCCTGTCTTTCACTGGTAGCCCAGCATGTATTTCCTGGTGCTGACACAGAGGTATGGGCATCACATTTCCCACTTTACTTTCCAAATTAAGGAAAGCAAAAAAGCTTTAAGGATCTTGTTCCCTTTTTTTTTTGGTGAGTTCAGTTCAATTCCATCAATTGCATTGCAATCACTTTCAGTGAAGTTGGAGATTCATATTTGGCTTTTAATAGAAATAGTAACCCATGAAAAGCTGGGAGAAATTTTCCTAGGGTTTCAGAACAGAGCCACGTCCAACTGGATTGGTACCTCAGACAAATTAAGGAGAAATGGTAAAACTCAGGAGACCCTCACGGGTTGCATTAATTTTTAAAACACCCATGTCCTGGTTTTTAGGAGTAAACTGTGACTACAGCTCCCATTAAAACTCAGAAGATAAGACCAGAGATGCTTATTCAGCAGTAGAGCTTCAGCAGAAGGCAAAGTATTTTGTGATAACGTGACAGACAGACACAAGGAAGTGTCTTTCATGCAGAAAGCATTTATATACCTGTAATAGAGGTACTTCCATCTCCCTCTATATTTTTCTTTATGTTACCAGAGCTGCTGTGTGGAAGCTGCCTGCAACGAGTGCTTTGTCTAGGAATCCCACGCCCCTGGCTTCCAGGTTCAGCTAACAGGCATTTCTTACCAATAGAGAGCTCAAAGGAAATTCATCAGTATAACCAGAGGTAGAGTAAACCCTGAAAAATTGAAATCCTAAGCATCAAAATTAGTCCATAAGGGAAAAGTGATACCAACGGTTTCCTTATCAGATGGAACAGCTATTGACAGAAATATGTGCCTGGCAAATCAGAGATTTTGGAAGACTGGGAATCTGCACATTGTGGACTTTGATGTGGGCATAGAATTCATTTGAAGAGACCCAAAGGTTATTCAAGGGCTTGTTAAAATCAGATGAGTAACTATACACTAAGTATACATCCTGTGTGTAAAACCAATGTGTTAAAAGATTAACAGAAGCATTTAAAAAATTTGCATTGTGGCCAAAATCAGGTTCTCAAATCAATAAAATCCTTTTTACACACGTAAAAAAACCCCAACCTAACCTGCAGTATTAGATCAAGAAAAGAAAACTTCAAGAGCCTCACACACTTAAGCTTCCTAACATTTGCATTTGCATTGTAAAAAGGGGAGGGTGAAAATTATTGTGAACACAAGCAAAATTTTAAAAAGGTCAAGATTGATACACTGACTTGTCCCCAAACTAGTGAGATACATGGGAAATGATTGAAAATATTCTGGGGAGGAGGTAAGGGTTTATTTCAGCCATCTTCAGAGATGACATTACCACAGAAAGGAGGCAGATGCCGAGATGGAATGAAAGGAAGGAAGTGTGAGTGTATCGGCATTTTTGCCCTTTTCTCTCTGTGACATGCCCACAATTAACACAACACAGCTCATGAGATCCTGAAAGGACTGCTAGACACTGTCCTGAGCAGTGTCTCCCTGTAGCCCTATTAGATTAGATATGCTGAGCCAATTAAATAACCAGCATCCAGCTTTGTGGACACCACAAATAAAATCCAGATACAAGGCACAAGGATGCCCTTGACTTGCAGGAACTGAAAGGTCCCTGTCCCTGAGATGTTAAATCTGACTGTACATCCCATGAAGCAAAATAAGTAGGAAATTTTATGTACATAACGGTTGCTTGTTCCCATATAAGTTCCTTTCTTATATTCCTTTATTTTGCCCATCTTTCCTCTTTTCCCTCTGTTGCCATCTCCCTGCAGTGCAGCAATAACTATCAGTAGTTCTTACTGAGGCATCTGGACCCGGTTCAGCAGCAACAGAATAAGCTTCAAATGAAGGAAATTCAGTGGAGCACTCCTGCTCTGATCAGTGCATCCTGTTTGTTACATCAAGTAGCTGTCTAATAGAAATATCCTCTAATAGCTCTTTAAAATCAGAAGCAATTTTTTAATACTGGTGCAAAATTGTGGAGATTTGTGAATACTATTGATTTATTCGGCTGCTGAATTGAAGTAGAAATGGGAGAGGTAATGAGAATAAATGTGAGCAGCATTGTGCACAAAAACAATTGACAGTTCAAGAGAAACAGACCCAACCAGAGCATAAACACGGCCTTAAATGTTATTAAAATATTAAACCGGTACATTGGGTCATTCATGCCATTTGATTACTTTAACATTTGCAACCACATGGGACAAGGACCTGACATGAAGGATGGAGTGGCTTTTGCACAATGGACTATTCAAATTGAAAAATTGGCCAAGTGCATGATGGACAATTTGCCTTCCTTTGAAGCATCTTGCATTTGCCAAGCAGAGGGGACAATATTGGACTTGATGGATCAGGGACTTAATGGAGCATGGCAGATCCTATGTTTCTATTAAAGCTGACTGGCAGAGGGCATTGTTCCAGACGCAAATTTGGGATTGAAAGTAAATGTATATATTCTTCTGAGCCTTCCCTAGACAAAAAAAATTACAAGTTGCATTATTTCTGTGAAAACTTATTAATTTTATGTAGCTCCATCTTTTAGTTCATCACTCTGATTTACAGATTTCTGAGACCCATGATTTAACATTATTATTATATTATAATAATGTAAGGTGTTAAAATTTGTGTAGCTGAGAAGTGTGATGGTCTCGTGACAGAAGTACTTCTAGTTAAAATGAAGGGAATAGTCTTGGGAAACCAGATATACAATCCAGTGATGGCTGTCTTTATAACCTTTCAGCCAGTATAATGCAACAAACCTACCTAGCCCACAGCCATAAAACCTCTTATCAGAATTAAGCCAGAATTAAGGAATTAAAAAAAAAAAAACCCAAAACATTTAAACCTTTTTACAGGCAAAGGCAGGGCTGGAATGGATAAGTATCTCAGCATGACATCACCTTCCACTTTGTCCTCTTTGTTGCAGGCCCACACCCTTAGAAAAAGGACAAGGCAGGGTATCTGGCGGTTGCCTGGATGCCCATTAGTGCTGCAAAATGCTCTCCCTAAATCTAAAGGGACTTGTCTTGAAAGTAATTAGGTGTTTTACCTGATTGTCTCTTGTCCTTTGTAAGAAAGCTACTCTAGAAACTTTCATCTTTGTCCAAGTAACTCTTTTTCCATGGCCTAACACCATTGCTGTTGCCTAGGGACTACATCCAGCAACACAATGGATTTGTGCCTGTCTTTTTTTCAAGCTAGAAAACCATTGCAGTATTAAAGGCAAAGAGTCTTTAAAATCCATCTCCCTCCAATTTACATCATAATTATTAAATTGCCTCAGAGCTCAGGTGAACATCCTGCAGTGAGCAGTAGCAGGAGCAGAGAAGACTATCACACTGTTTGCCGTCTCAATTATGTAATCAATTAAGAGCCCTCCTACCTATTTTATGTGTCAGTGGAGAAAAGGAGCAGCTCTTCCAAACAGTCATTCTAAATGCCTGCATTAGGGAATGCGGCAAGGCAATCTAACTGGCTTTCCAGTTTTATCTCCAACATTTTGTCCCTGAGTGGTGCATTTTGGTCAGAGTGGGGAAGCTCTGAAAGGGATTGCTTTACCAGCTTTATCTAAGTTTTTCTGTATTATCACAGGCACATCAGAGGCATGTTAAGAACTTTGAGACATCCACTCTACCAGAATCCACTGCTGGAAGTAGGGGTTTAAATGCCAAAAGGGTTACTGCAAGATTTCTTCCAATTCCTATCAGACTTGGACACTTCTTTGGGGAAGGATGCGAGGAAAACACAGGTAGAGGGCATGAAGAAGAAGGTGAAAAGGTCCCAAGTACAAAAGCTACCTTGGCTTTCTATTCAAAGCTTGCAAGGTTCAGCTTCCTCCATCCTGGTAATCTCAGCTAATCCGAAGAGTTTCGCTTGTGAGGCGTGATGTGAACCTGACAAGTGGGCACTGCTTAGCAGGGCCCATGGGCAAAGTGCAGAAAGGAGACCTGAGTACCCCTGAATTTCATGCTTCTTAAAAGTGTTTTCATTTTAGACCTTTCAGCGTTGTGCAAGCCCTCGCTTGGGAACGGTCATGTTGCCATATGAACAGAGGTTTAATGCTTACAGAGTGCTTCATTTTTTCAAGGACCTTAAAGAACATAAATAATTGCTATGGTGTACCCACTACTCAAAATGTTAAGTTTATAACAAGGTTAGGGCCAGATCATCTGCGTGCACCTCAGAAAAGGTTTGAAAGTGCTTTCAAAAGCAGTCATAGCTGGCAGCTGTAAAGAGATGATGATAATTTCTTCACTTTACAGCAGCCAGAGAAGACACTGAAAAGGCATAAGCTGTCGCAAATAACAACTTCCCTGTCACAGGACAGGCAGGATTTTGTGAGAGCTGGAAAATGATGAGCCAAGTAATAGTTTTTCCTGCTGATGACAGCTTGGGCACAAACTGAAATCATCTCTGAGAACCCTGAAAGTGGAGGTAACAAAGAAGATTGTGGGTAATAAGGCAAGACATGAAGAGGTTTCTACTCAAGTTTCCTAGGTTGATGGTTCCTGCTGCTTTCTGAATGTGTTTCTTTGGAGCATGGAGGTAAACAGGTATGTCCCTTGATGCTGCATATGCCTGCAAATGCCTCCTGGCTTCCAAAACACAGTAAAACATAAGTTTTACTACATCTTTCAGCTTGAAGGGATTTATGAGAAGCTTGCCCTCATCTGTGCAGCTCTGTGCAGCCAGGGAATATGAGGTCTCAAGGGCTTTCCTTTTTATTAGAACAAACCCATTAGTTTTATGAGCTTTTAAGTAAAGCATTGGCAAAAAGCAAAAAATAGTAGTTGATATAAAAGGTGCATACATCTTTATCTGTGCATGAGGATTTAAATAATTTTCATTAATTTTCAGGGATAAAAAAGGACTTTGACATACATCTAAAATCAGGCCAGGCTGGGGATAAGGCAAATAAAACATTCTGTGCGAGAGGTGCTCTCAACCAACCAAAATGTTCACTTCTCATTCACTAAGTCACAGCTCAAGCAGATATATTTGGGTCACTGCCCAGCTCCTTTGCCCTGAATTTGGATTGGCCATCTTGCTGCTGTATTAGCAGTCACTGTGCTCTACTCCAGAGAATGCTTCTGGGAATACATTTTTATGTTGTGATTGCAATAACAGTAAATACAACTGGTCTTTCAGATTATGAAATACTGAATATGTACAGGTCACTCCATTTAGTCTGGCTGCTTTTAAAGTGCATTTCCTCTCCTGCCTTTTGAGACAGCAAGGTCAATGGGTTGGACAAATGTGATGAGAGTTTCTCACTCAGGTTGTGGAAAATGTGTGTCCATATACATCCATTACTAGTGTACTGAACAAGTTACAAACTAAGTATCGAGCTTTCTTACCTAGAAAACCATTAAGGTAATAATATAATATGGCAGGGGTTGATTAGAGGATACCACATTTAAATGAAAATCTACTTTGCTACAACAGAGGTCTATGTAGCCACACATATGCAGGATTAGGTATAAACCCAGCCATAAATTCTGTTCTCTGGGACCAAGTGTAGTAACTCACAAAGATATTTGTACAGCCAGTTCTTAGGCATGCCCAGCAATGCAGATTGCACAAATTCTGTAAATTATCTCCTTATTGCTAAAATGTAGTTAGAAAGTCAGAATTTTTAAAATTATTTTCCCCTTGCTATGAAAAAATAGATTTAAGTTACAAATTGAGCACTCTGTAATTTGTTCTCTTGATGCACTCACAGCCCTGACAATGGTTGGCTCTTGCTAACTTGTTTCCCTACTCTTCCCCTTACTATTTTAATTTTTAATTTCATAGTGCGAATGTAGATAAAAAATGGATTCTAACCTAATTTGACCTATTCTGAGTGCAGCCATGGCACCTTAATAACGCAGTCTTAGGCTTCAAGGACAGTTTCCCTACAAACACCTCACACTGGCAGTGCTTTATCCACTTATTTCCATAGGCTGGTATATAAATAATTACATTCACACTCGATGGAGTATTATATTTCTATTTTCCAGGTAGAGTGGTACAGCTTCTATATGTGAAAAAAAGGTATTTTTCAGGGAATCATGGAATAATGTGGTTTGGAAGGGACCTTAAAGATCACCTTGTTCCAAACCCCTTCCAAGGGCAGGAAGAAGCTTCTTCTAGACCAGGTTGCTCCAAGCCCTGTCCAGGCTGGCCTTGAACCATTCCTTGAACCCTTGAACCCGTTTATAAGTCTCCCTTTTTCTTCTGCAGTTACCCTTTGCCTTCAACTCATAAGTAAGGGAAGTATCAGGCTGCTTCAGTGTCTTTAGACAGATAGAACAGAGAGGTGGTACATATTCTTAAGAATAATAAAACAATTTTTGTAGCCATTAATAATAAGTAAATAATGTTGAATTGATAAAAATAGAAGATCTGGCCTATTTTCAAGCATTATTTTTAAGGGATTATAGTTCTAGCAGCATGGTATTGGACCGCTTTGCTTTTGTATATGGATTTATCAACATTTCTGGAGGTAATATCACTGCTTGAACAAGAAAAATACTGTTTTCACTGGCGGGTGTGCAACATTTTTTCACTTAAGTGAGGAGCACATCACCAGGCATGGGGTTGAATGCACAAACTAAATTAACAGGGTAACTTCACCATCTGATAAAGCCTGCAAGCCCTCATCTCCTAACCAGCCAGCTGAGGGAGATGCAAAATACTTGGCCAGGCAGAATGTGTGCACACCCTTCATAGAAACACATGAAAGAAATTTTTATTAAAACAGCATTTCTGCAGAACCTGGTGTGGAAGAGGAGCCTGCCTGCTGTTCCTGCTCTACCTGCCCATGAAGGGGTGGACTGGACCTATTTCCAGAACTATCAGTCAGCATTTTCAGGAATAGGGTATCCTCTTCTCCCCTCTTCTGAGAAAAGGTGTTTGCTGAGGAACTGCAGCTTTGCCTCATTTTTTCTCCTTGTTCTGCCACAAGTCTTGGTGATGGGCTGGAATGATGTCAGTTGTCCTGATAATAAGAAATGCTGATTTCCTTACCGCTGTGAAGTAAAACAATAAGTTGCTTTACGATAATATTTGCCTCAAACCACACTTAGACAATGCTCTGAATTCCCCCTGAGAGGCTAAACTAATGCTTTAAACTCAGCTCCATGGGTTATTTATAGATCCTGTGCTGGCTGGTGATAATGATCCTCCTCAGGCTTAAGTCACAGGCAGAATAATCCCCTGAATTGGAGATCTTTTATTACTTGTTCCTGTAATTTTGCTTTGTAGGAGGAGAGCTACATCCTACCTGCGTGCTTGGATGCTATTAACAAAACACCTCAAAGAGCATACTGTACTGTTCCAAAGGTGCCTTACCTCAGAGAACAGGGACCTGCAGTACCCTGGCTCAGAACCCCAAGAAACTGCCCAAACCTTATCCTGAGAAAGATAAAATTCTCAGTCCTGAGAATTTGCTTACTCCAAACCACAATGGCTGAGGCATCCTCCACATGCCCACAGCAGCAAGAGCCAAGAGTAGTTGTCCTAAACCACACAGCCAAGCAGCTGTGTTGTCCGAGGTATTCAACACTGCAGAATGCTAAAATAATTGTTTTCCTCCTTTTTTTTTCCTTTAATTTTTAATTAATTTGGAATGTAGCAAGCCCTAATCAGATAATAGAAATGATCACTCATTATTCAGAAAGAAACAGACACAGAACAAATGCTCCCTCTTCTTTTAATGTGCCTTTGGGAACAAAGAAGCAGGAAAATTGGAAAACTGAAATTGGAGCAGAGTCTTAGAGACTCTGTAAGGAAGGAGTGATGTAGCCTTTGCTACGCAGTTCCTCTGACCTCCTTCACTCAAGTCTCCTCCATGATGTCCTTGCTAATGGTGCAGGCCCTGCAGAGATACTTGGGAGCAGGAGGGGTTAATAAAATAATTCTCTGCTTTTATTCATCCCCCTAAGCCATTGTTGTGGGTTAACCCTGACATGACAGACAGTTGCCTGGTCGAATCGCTGTTATGCAGACTAAACCCGCTACAGCCATGTGTAAATTTGGGGAGGAAAAGCATAGTCTTTATGCTGGTGTATGGAAAGAGAATGCATTCTTTGGGGTTTGTCATAATGTTTAGCAAGGTTTTATTTTCATGTGAATCTCACTCTGGCAAACAGGTATTTTCTGAAGTGATAAAATTCATTTCATCAAGGTTTTATTTCCTTCACCAAATTTTACCCACTTTTCTGCATACGTATGTGTGGGAAAAGAAAACACATTCCCTGAAAACCTTGAGAAAGATGAGAGCACTTGAAAAATCACTGGCCGTACACATTTTCTACCAGCAGTTCCACTCGAGAGTGCAATGAGAAAGCAAATGGCAGATCATTTCCCGTCACTTTTCATGCTTCCAAAAGAGTTAGAGGCGAGAAGTAATATCATAATAAAGTCAGTAAAGACACGTTTTACCCTGCCCAACAAATTAAGAAGGGTCAAAATTTTGTTAGAGAATCAGGTCCTACACTAAAGGGAAAATAATTGTCTAATCAGACAGTTAATTGGTGACACAATGGAGCATTACCTGCACCACCAATAGCTGCTAGAATGCAGCTTCATTCAGGAAAATGTTTTAAATTAATTTCTAATAGACCATGCTTGCTATACAAGAAGAGGCAACAAGTTCTCATGAGACTTCTTCAGAGAAACATCTTACTGAGGGACCTGAGGAGAAATCTCTGTAAATGTTCTTTAAAGCTGCTTTTAAAATTAGAATGTTGTACTACCAGATAAAAAGACGAAGGTAAAAGTGCTGCAGGTTTGCTGATAGGAAGAGTACCTACTGACATTTCTATGCAGTCTCCCATAAAAGTTGAGAATACACATATTTCAAATGTTGAGGAATTGGTGTCCGTCAATCTGTTTCAGTATTTCAAGCAATGGGAACCCAGAAAGAATAAATTGCTCAAATCAGGCTTATGTGAACAACATGGGTTAATTCTCAGAAAAAGAAATGCAGACACTGCAAAGTTAGGAACTGCCCAAAGAATGGGAAGAATATTCAGAATAATTAAACAAGGAATACTGATAATGTTTGACTTCACAGGTATTTTATATAAACTACACAGTATTACAGCACTGCACAGATATGTGAAACAGTTTGACCAGATGCTTATGCTTAGAAATGATTGTTATAAAAGATAATTTAAAAAATAATATTTTTAACTGCATTTGATGTATCCACATTAGCTTCCTGAGGCTCCACTGGTAAATATGAAAAGGAGTCCCATAACAGGCCACGCCATTTGATTTCAAAGAACTAAGCTAGTAGCAATAGAGTAAACACAAAATATATTATTAAGTCACAGTTTTGCAAAACATCTGCAAAATAAGTAAATAAACAAAACCCCAGAGATTTGTTCAAAAATTCTTCAAATGAGCCTACAAAACAACACTTACCACAGAACTTCATTAAAGAGAATTAATGACATAATCTCTCTGTGTGTTTACCTCTTCAGAACAATTACTTGAGGCAGGAAATCTTTAGATAAAAACCTTTAATGATGCTAAGTCTCCTATCTAACCTCCTTCCCGAAAACATTACAGTTAATGATGACAAATTCTTTCCTTTTGTATCATAATAAAATTCAGGCTTTCTATGTTGTTCAATAAGAACAAAAGACAATTTGCCCTTCTTTCTGATTATAGATTGAGACTGGTAATTAACTTATGAGAAGTTTAAAAAGGTGAAAAAAATGTTTTACTTCTTTTGTCACTGTAGTTTTACTGTGAACTTGCAAACAGATCAATTTAATGAAAAGACCATTAAATTCAGAAGTTCTGGGGTACAGTGAATGAAGGACTCTGCATTTGCTTTTCTCTGTCATAGGCTGCAAAGAGAACGAGATGAACCTAAAGGATGCAGTCAGAACAGATGAGAAGGATGAAAGTAGAGCTACAGATGGAAGAAAGACTACCTGGTGATGTGTATGATCCTGTGAAAGTCAGGAGCTGTGAGAAGAATTTACAAACCAGAAAAGTGGAAGGGATAGCAAATACTGCCAGCCTGGAGTGTGGTATGTAAGTACTGTGGCAGGAAAGCTCATTTCCAGATAGTCCTATCTAAAGGCCACATGCTGCTTGGGAGCACAAAAGTGCCAGCAGACCTGCTTACCTACTGATACTGCTAAATATATTGGGAGTTTATCACAAGTTTTCAGTTATTATGCAAAAAACCAAACTTGGGCCAGTTCTGTTTGTATCTGATGAGAAAAGAGTCAGTTTTGCAGAAGAAATTATGGAGCTAGGGATTATGCAAAGAGGAGTCCAGAGTTCTTCAGTTTAATTGTGATTTTGCATCTGAGTCTACAGTAAGTGCTGTCAGTGATGCTAAAGGCAATGAGTCCTCTGTTACTCAGAGGGTTTGCAGAAACCTTTTTCCCTTTAAAGTACCCACCATGTAGAAAATGCTGTGGAAAATGCTGGTATGCTTTGATGGCATCATGTACTCCTGAGAGGGTGATATCTGGGTTTAAATCCCAACTGTAATTTAAACATTTCCTATACTAAGGCTGTGTTCTGACAATTGTGGCTGGGAAGGTGGTGGCAGCTTTAGACACATCTGTCCAGAGCTGCTTGTTACTGCTCTGCCAGAACTCACCCCGGCAGTTCATCTGCAGGAGTTGATCACTGGAGTGCTCCTCATCAACACTGCCACACAAGTCAGCTCATCTAATTTGTGCTGCTGCTGTGGCTGCCTGAAGTCACTCAGCTGATTTAACACTGGAGTGGCTGAGGAGAGCTCATGTAGTCTGTTGCCTGGCTGAACTGTGGGGATGAGACTGCCTTCAAGCTGCTGCTGCTGCCAAATAGGAGAGACTCTGCACAGATCATCCGAAGGACATCTAATGCTGCTGCCAGTGCTACCTTTGGCAGGCTGGAATCAATACCAGTTGCTTTAGAGATTCCTTATCTGTCTGGGTAAAGCCAGAGACACTACAGAAGTAGCATCTTAAAAGCTTGAAAAGCATAAAAGCATAAAGCTGATGTTTGAGGCAATGTAGGCCCACAGTAGTTTATTATTAAAGCTCTTATTGAATCAGTAAATGAAATTGTCTGAGCAATTGTCCCTTAGCATTGCACATGCAAAAGAAAAAGAAATGTGTTTAATTCAATATTGCATGTCTTTGTGTTTTCCAGGACCTGGGTAACAGTAAGGCATTGATAAAGGTCAGTCAGGAACTTTAGGAAGTTCTTAGCTGAACAGAAGGTTCTGGTAGGCACTTTTACTGGAGCTGAGCCAAGGGAGTTGAGGAAGGACTCCCACAGCTCAGAGAATTTCTGATACTTTCTTGTAGGTCCAACACAGAATGTAAAACAATACCTGATAATCTTTTGGAGTACTTGCCAGAGTTTCCACTTTTTGAATTTAAAATACACAGCATTGCAGTTCAGGCAAGAAAACAAAACAGCACACACAGGAGTGGATTCCCTTGCCTGAGTCTAAAATGTAAACAAAGCACACACCCTCAAACAAATACCCACCATAACCCCCAACCCTGAACAGCAGCCCTTCTGAGCATTCTGAATTCTGCTGTTACCTACAGGTGTTACCAGCTTTTATTACCTCCTTCTGTCACTAAAAGTAAAATCATGCTCAATTTCAACTCTCAAATCACTGTCTTTTCCAGGCAGAAAGAAAACACCTTTCCCAGAGAGAAACACCCAAAGAACTCAGTATTGTTGTTATATATAATACAAGAGCCCTGTTTTAAAGTGATTTTCCATCTTTGTGGGTGCTGGGGCTGGGCTGAAGCAAAGGTGACCATCAGAAGTGACTGGGGAAATAGGAAGGAAGCTCAATGCTCATTTTCTCAAGGTAATTAGGTCTCAAAATGAGATCAAGGGCTGTGCTGTGTGTGCTCACACCTCAACCCAGTTATGTACCAGACACAGCCTTTCTGGGAAGGAAGCTGGGATATTTTGCTCAGAGATGAGCCCAGCACTGCCGGTGATAACCTCAGCTGGGACTGGTAGGTCAGAGCTGCAAGTTTTCACCACAGGCCCCTGCTAGGCAGAGCAGGCATCACCTCAGTCCCTGGCAGAGCCACACTGAGGCCAGTGTGTCCTGGGAGATGGAAAATCCTTAGGCCAAGGTGTCAAGGTCCCAATCTGGGGTTGTTTGTTTAGAAGACAGATCAACAACACAGCTGGAGAACACCCAGGTACAGCTTCCAAGCCCTTTCCAAGCTCCCTGCCCTCATCATAAGTCTTCTCCTCTTTTATCTTGGATCTGCAGAAGGTGTATCCACCCTGGATAGGGGAGCCGGAGCTGCCAAGTCACCCTGTCAGAAGCTCCTTGCTCTACTGGTGTTCAATTTCTCCTTGTCCCTGCTCTCCCTGTCTCAATGCAGTTTCTCAGCATCAACCTCTTCCATCCCCTTGCATATGATGACAGACACCCAGGGTTCTGGAGCTGGGGAGGGGCAGGTGGATGAGATGCAGCAGCAAGTGTCAAAGGGGGAAACAGGTAGAAAATTGAGAACAAATAGTAAAAAAAAAAAAAATCAGTATTCAGGAGGATTTTGTGTTTGCAGATAGTTATACTAAATCCATCACTTCTGTCATGATTATCAGGGCCCTGTGACACAGCCTGTCCTCACTGGTTTTAGTGGGCTTCAGATTAGATCTGTAATCAATATAAAGTATTAAAAGAGCTGATTAAGAAACAACTCCAGGAGTTTGGCTGGTCAAAAGCCATTTTTGTGCTTGAATGATACCCCCTGCTCAGCAGTCAGCTGCATCACTCTTGGGCCCTTCACTTTCAGAGGATGTGTCTGTGGGTGACAGTGACAAAGAGGAATGCATCTGGGGGACACCATTTGATCCAGGGCTGCTACCTGCCAGGAAGGGCTGACTCTGGACTGACAAAGATGCTTGTTCTCAGACTGAAATACTAAGCTGGCATCTCAATTGCACTCGGCCAGAAGACAGTAGGCTTGCTTTTTTTTGTGGGGATGCTGGTGCTAAAGCCAGCAGTTTTCCTTTTTGCTAAGTCTGCAAAAGCAATGACTAATATGGTCAAAGTCAAAGGAATACTGTCAGTTTAGCAGAAGCACTGTTTGTAAAGATTTTGAAGTCTCACTTGTAAAATCTGGTAGGAGCAGAGTTTCTTACATTGCACAGTGAATATTGAAAACACTTTCCATAGTAAGTTTGATTTTCAGTTTCCTTCCCTGCCCCTTGCAAATGTAAATTGAATAAAAATAAAAATGTAAACTCCATAAACATATTTCAAAGCAAAAAATCTGAAATTCCCCAGGAGTCCCTAGAACCTCATGGCACATCTTGTCCTCTGGTTGTGCTTCTAAGGGAAGCTTGCTTTAGGAAGTCATCAAAGACATTAGGAAATAAATCTGCATACTTTTGAACAGGTTTCTACCATTTTCTGACTAATGGAAAATACAGTATATTGTTGATACTTGTCTGAAAAGCTGAAGTTTTCTTGTCTTGGCTCAAAAATTAGTATGAACACTCCTTCCTTAGCTAACTATTGGGCATCTTGGGGAAGATGTGTCTTAAAAACATTAATGTTTGCCACATTGCTGTCACATTTCCCACAATGCAGTGTTGGCTAAAGCTCAAAGAAAATATCTCTGGAAAGAATACAGTGATTTACTGTCACACATGGCCAGGCAGATGTGCTCATGAGAACTCACACATGTTTCTGAAGAAAGAGGTGTAGGAAAACTCACAGACAGACCCCACTCCTTTTACAAAGCACCTGAGTTGATGCTGTGCTTGTTTCACAAAATGTTCTGTATATTTCTTGGAAAAAAGCAAACACAGTTCCTGAAGAGGCACTTAGAGTAACACTTTCCAAAGTGATGCTGACTCTGTCCTAGCTTAAAAGAAAGTTTTCTGGCCATCCCAGGGAGAAGGGAAGAGAGTAAGTCTACCCTATCAACAAACCCTTTCCTGTGCACGTGTTGAGCCGGGGAAGTTGGATAACTGCAGCCTGAAAGGGAAACTGTGCAGCTCCTTCTGCTACAAGATAGTACTTCCTTATCTCCCCCATTCTGGCCACTGCCATAGGAAGTGTCCAGGAGCTCAGATAGCAGCTTTTGAGGTGGCACAGAAATGGTGACCAGTGTTGTCTTCTTAACACCAGCGGTTTCAATAACTTCCACCCTTAGTTCAAGGGCACTTGCTGGTGGTGGCTGTTTTCAAGGATGGCTCAGGTAGACAGAGAGAACACACTGTGCAAACAGAAAATGTTGAGCTGTAGTTTGCCAGCTATCCATGAGATAGGAAAAATGAAGAGCTGACTTCTTCTGAAGGCAAAAACCACCTCAGTCTTGCAGGGTGGCAAAAGGCAGAATAGTCAGAATACAATCAGGGAAGCTGCTTAGTTTAATGAATGCAAATGTGATAAATTGCTTGTTTATAAATTACTTACTGATTGTAAATATAATTTGTGAAGTATTTATTAGTTAAAATTACCAAAATCATATGTCTCCAAGGTTGTGATCTGTGTATTAGCAATGCTGAGTGTTACCTCCAGCCAGTTTTCATCATCATATTTTATTGCCAATAACAATATATTTATTTGCACTGCTTTGTACACTACCCAGGCTAGCTGGGATCTGAAGTGTTTACACTGTGAAAATGTCAGTAACACTTCCTCTGGGTCTCTGAGGAATATTAATGGCATGCACCCTGCCTCCATGGATGTCATGGTCAATAGTTCCAGTGATTTCACTGAGAACAGGATCAAGCCTTAGATTTGCTGCACTGTTCTCTCCTGGCTTGATCCCTGGAGAATGATCCCATTCTCCAAGCTCAGGGCTTGGGAGTTCTCCATGGACCAGAGCTCCATGATCAGTCCCGACACCTCATTAATTAATTCTCTGGATGCAGTATGTCTTGAAGCCTCTCCTCTTGTACTTCTGCTGCTGCTTGTTATTTTAGTAATGTTTTTAAAGTCACCTTGCTCACCCTGAAGTGTTGTGAGCCTGGATGCAGCATCTTTGCAATTCGACACTGTAGCCTTTGGAAGTGGAGGTATCCACAGGGAATTAAGATGCTGTCCTTACAGCTTTGTCAATGCTATATTTTTCCCATTTACCCTGGAAAACACAGGAAAATATCTGTAAAGAAGTCACTTCACCTGTTCATAGAGCAGGCACTGCTCTAGCTGAGCATGGTCACCTCTGTGGCCTCAAAGTAATCCTGTGAAGCTGCTATCTACAAAAGATTGGGAAAAGATGACATTAGAGATGTATAATGTGCCAGAGGATCTCCTAGGCAACTTCCAACGCCCTTGGTCACTTAGGGCACAAGCATTTCAAGTGCTGAACACAGGTAAGTTGCACTGCACAGTAATTTACAATAATAAACCGTCACTGGTTCCCGTGTTTAATAGCTCTCCACGAGCACAATTTTGACAGCCTTTGGTCTAGTTTTTGTGCCACAATTATTACCTTTACATCTCTTTCACCTCTAAATTGTTTTCCTAAAATCTGCACTTAAGCATCATTATTCCCTCAGTGGCACAATTGTATCACCCCTTAAAATTCATGTTATATTTGTGCATGAAAAATTCACTGTTGGGTTCCTCCATCCTTTTTACGTTTAAACCAAAAAATGAACAAGTAATGAAAGGAATAAACTCCCACAAAGTTTCAGTATGTTCCTGCCACACAGCAGTCATTGAGACACCAAGTGAAAAGTAGCCTCTGCAACAAAAAACACTGGAGGAGGTTGAAAAGAAATGTAGGTGGTTATTTGTTATTAGGAAAGGCTTATTGTACAGAGTTGGTATTAAACATGGGGTGATATCCCCGTGTCTGTCTTTATATACCCAGACTTTAAGTCTGTGGGAATGTCCAAAGTGCAAGGAACATGGAGTATAAGCCAGAATTATTTGTAAACATGGGATAGCTGAGATTTATATAACAGGCTACTGCAGATTTATGAATCCAGGAAAGGAAATAATTACAAAGGAAATTATAGTTAAAAATANCCCGCCCTCGTGGGGGGCGGACGGCCTCGCCATTGGCCGCACGGGCCGGCGGCGCCTCTCGGTTGGCTGCGGCGGCGCCGTGGGCGGGGCCGCGCCTTCACCGTGAGGTGCGGGAGGGCCCCGGCCGCCGCCGCCGCCGCCGGTTCCTCGTCCGCGGGGGAGAAGCCGCGGAGGGCGATGGCGTAAGTGTGGGGGGGAGCCGGAACCGGGCTGGGCTCCGCTTCGCACCGGGATGGGCCCGGCGCGCAGGGATCGACCCCGCTGCTCGCCCTGGGCCTGCCGGGAACACGCAGCCGCCTCCGCGCCGGGAGGAGCCGCGGTTCGGCGCGGGGCTCTGCCAGGCCGGGACGGGGAGGAGGTCTGGTGCCCATCCGTCCGCCCCGGAGGGCGGTATGCTGACCCCCGGGTGCCGGTCCCGCCGTGCTTGCCGTGGTCCCGGCCGCTTCCCTGGAGAGCGATGCCAGGGGAAGCCCCTCCTGTGACGGGGATTCCGTGTTTTCGCTTTGGAGTGGGTTAACGCCGTGCAGAAAGGGTGTGGGGCCAGGGGGCGGGAGCTCAGGCGCCTCCGGTTGTGTTTGGCCTGAGAGGGAAGTTTCCCTGTGCTGGTCCCTCGGCGGTGAAAGGCGGTCTCTGCCAATGCCTCTGGTCCTGAGAGGGTTTAACACACGCACAGTGATTTAACACGACATGCACCTGCTTTTTGGTGTGTCTGAAGCTGTCATGGCAATGATGTTTAATTATGTTATCATAACGTGCTTGCACTTTGCATTTTCAATAAAAAACCGGATGTAATTATCAGTGTAACATGTGCATGACAGATATAATGTATAACGTAACACTGATACGGGGGGGGTGTGTTTTGGAGGTGGCCATGTAGCAAATATCCCAATCACAATCTCCGTCTGGATTGGTTTCCCATCTTAAGGCACATCTCCACAGCAGCCTTCACGCAACTTTGTGAAAACTTCCAAAGTTGGTAGTTTGCTGCAACATGTAACTTTATCACGGTTAATATTCAAAAGGCCACAATTGTTGCCATGTGAGTTCTTCTGTTGTCTCACTTAATCCATGAATTCGGCTTTTCTGCCTTGCTCTTTTTATTGCCACCATGCAGGGTTCCCCCCCCCCCCCTCCCCCCNAGTCATGAACCACCAAAAAGAATGTGCTTGCACCTCTTTCTCTGGCAGCAGAGTGTAACACCCACTTGCTGCGTGGCAGTTCATTCTTCTAGATAATTAGTAGTGCCAGGAATGGGGTCTCTAGTTGAAAAAAGAAACTTTACTTGGTAAATACTTCTCATTATATGTTCAAAATGGGTTTTAGATTGCCTAGACAAAAGGCTTATACTATATGCCGATGCATCTAGCACAAAAAGACTAATAATAGTGTTTTTCAATATAATGCACTTCTTTTGAGAGCTGGAATAACTAAAAATAAGAGAAGTTTTAAAGCCTAAAGCTAACCTACCATCTGACGACATTTATTACCAGCAGAACAGCATAAAGCGCAGTGTGTGAAATGTAAGATATGAACACTGAAGGAATGGACACAGCTGCTTCCAGTTACCCTGCAGATAACTATTTATAGGGCTGGAGACACACAATAAAATCCAGTATTAATCAAAAATGCAACTGGCCAGAACCAAAATGGGGAGAAAGAGCTCTACGACACTGGATGTTGCTGTCACCTGTGGTACGTCCAGTGGCACTGGGGCCACCTCAGAGAGCTGGGAGGATGTCCAGGACCTTTAAGGGTTTCCAAATACTGCCCTGAAGCCAGGCACAGGTTTTTAGTGGGTTCAGTGAACAGATCATAGGAAAACACAACAGCAACCATTTTCTTAAGAGTAAGGAAATTATAATCCATACCAAAAAAATCCACACTGAAAAAAGGAAGCAGTAACACAACTAAGCTCCATGTGTGCACATCCCGCAAGTGATGTGGGGGATAGGTGAGAAAGGTGGGTTTTTAAAATAGTAAATGAAGGATTTTGTGAAAAAACTTGTGCAAGTGCAACACAAGGCCACTCAAGTGTGTTTTAGTGATTGCCAAGATACAGCAATGGGATCTCATGGAATCCTCTCAACCTGTTTGCTTGTTTTCACCTGTCATTTTCTAAAATTAAAAGTACCAATTTGTCACAGAAAGTTGATGTTTAATGCTGTCTGCAAACAGTTTTGATAGATGAATTTTAGCAAGTTTGTGGTTTCTACAAGCTGTACCCTGGGTTTGCTGAAATCACTGTTCATTTTGTGTGGTTTGATGCCTGTTGCCTCACAGAATAATCTGTATGCAATAGGTCTGAATGAGAGGAACTATAAGACCCTGAGAATCTGGCTAAACACTACTCATATCTAAAATGCAGATTTCATTATCAGTGTTGGTTTACAATCACACTCATTAATCACACCAGAAGGACAGGGTTTATAGATGTGATAGTTTGAAGAAACTAATGAAAAAACAAACATGTTTTGTTAGTGTTCTCATATTCTACTCTGACTGCTGATCAAAGTGAAAATGATATTGCTTAGTTTGGAGGAATATGACAGCATAACCTTTATGTAGGGTAAGTTATATTTTCCTTTACATTTTGTTTAGGGATTGAATGAAGAATAGTTTGATCCTTCTACATTTTTCTCATATTCACTAAGATCTGGTTGCACAGATCCAGACACCAGTAAACTACTCTCAGAGCAAGGATGATTTCTTCAGTTAACCTGTCTGGGAATCAGTTTTTGGGTGCACCATAAGATGGGGAACTCCTTTGAAACATGAGCAACATTCAGTAAAACTCCTTGAATAAACATGCTTTGGAAGTTAAAAAGACACTGTGAGTATTGAAAGGTCAAGTATGGAATAAATTAATTCTGTAATTGATAACAAGCGACTTCCAGCTCTGGCAAATTATGTACTTAAAACAAGTTATTAATATTTGTTTGTTTTCCAAACTGAGTGTCTGTGATTTTATCCTCAGATGAAAGAACCAAGGAATTTAAGATTTTGCCCCAAAGTTAAAGGATGTGGGTGTTTTGACCCAGCAACTTCTGGCTTGTTGAAGTAAGTTTTTGTCATGTTGAGAATATTTTGCATAAGGAATATTTATATTTATTTATCTCTAAGCTCAGTGTTTGTTTGCTTTTAATGTAATCTAGAATGAACTCTTATAGTAAATACTGATGTTATTTAGAGGAAGCATAAATCAACCATCGATATCCTCACAGCTCCAGCAACTTCAAACCCCTCACTAAAGCAGAGCTGAAGACAGAATTAAGTTTCATAACACACAGAGCAGTAGTAATGTGCTTTTTTCTTTCTTATTTATTTGCAGTTGTTGTCTCAGAGCTGGGAGAAAGAGGGAAATATTTCAAATTGTGAGCTGATTACCATGCTGCTCTTGGTCTACCCAAGGTGTGAGACACTGTCTGCAATCTGCAGCCTCCTCTGATACCAAATGCAGCACCAGGAAAACAATTCCCTGGTATTCTTTGAGAACTCCCTGGAAGAGGATTGCCTGACAAGGGCTTTTCAATCTGATAAGGCTAGGGAAGGGCTCTTTACAGCCTCCTGATTAAATGAATTGTCTCCTAAAGTAACTGATGCCAGTGAATCAGCTTCCAGCTCCACAATGGTGAATACCTGATTCTGCTTACTGGGCTTTTGCAGGATTTATAGAGGGGTCATACCTGTGAGTGTCATTTAATGTCAGGTGGGCAGTGACTGCTCCATTTCCCTGAAAATGCCAGGGCTGCCCTAACAAAGTAAATGGTTTAAGTCCCAGAAATGAGTATGAATATTCAGAGTCACATTTTGCTTTTGTTAAATGGTGTCATGTACCCAGCAGCTTCTGGTTCTGTCTGAACAAATTCTGGCAGCCTTGACATCAGCTTGTCTGTGACCCTTGGATGGCATCACCCAACAATAAAGCAATGAAAGAACGACTTGGGAGCTTTTAGAATCATGTTTAGAGAAGCATCTTCCACTGCAAAGCAGAAGAGGCATAAATAATTTAAAGACAGTGCTTTTACTCAACTTCTCCTCTTTGCTTCCAAAGAAAGTCTTGGAATTTCAGGCATGAAAATAAACATACGGAGGTAAATGGGAATGCCACCCAATGTAAAACAAGTTAGAATGTAGAGGATGATGGGGGTGTAATTTTCCTTAACTTGAAAGTTATATGATGAGATAACACTTATAAAATCTCTTTCCAGTTGCCATGCTGATAACTTGAGATGCAACATCATATGCTGGAAAGAATTAAGGATGAAATATTTGTGAAATATCTGTTTTCTAGACCATGAAAATAATTTGGGCAAGATTGAAAAGTTATACCCTAGAGACAACATTCAAGCCTGGGCCATTCGTGCCATGTGCATGTACATAACACTATCAGAAGCTGCCAGTTTTCCCCCAAAAAGGAAATGAGCCTCTGGTATGTTACAGAGCAGACAGGAGTAGAAGAACCCCTTGACTTAGCCCCACCCTGCAAAATGTGAATTTAGATATTACAGTCGTTTTATTACTCTGCTTTAAAGGTACTGATTTGTATTGCTGTGCATTATATTTCATCTGTTAATCTCCAGCTGCCTTGAGAACGGCTCTGTGTGTCAGGAAAGGCTTTCCTGGTGCTTCAGATCTGAATCATCAACTGGATTACAGAAGACAAAGGTAATTAATCAATTCATTCCTCTTATGACATGAGCTTTTAGGTTGATATGGATAACGTATCTTGAAACTTTGATTATTAGTTTACCCTTTAAAAAGTAATTTCTACAAATAAATTTCAAATGCCAAATATATTCTATTGTCTGGAATCAGCGTACAGAAGGAAGGGCTGAGAAAAGCAATTCAGCTTTTCCTTATTGGAAAGAAAATGAAGGAAAAACTCCTTTAAGAAGAGCGAGAATGAAAAGAAAGCAGGGGGAAAATATCAGGAGCTAATTTGTAGACACTCCCCCAAAAGGTCATAGGAGGCAATGGAAGGAATGAAACTGGTGATGGAAATCAGCATCAGAGGCAAACATCCCAAAAATGCAATCTTCAGAAAAGCAGCAGGCAATCAGGCAGGGGTGCTGTGAGAATCCACAAAGCTCACGTCAGCACTAACCTACAGCAGCCACCAGCTCCACTCCTCCTCACACCCAGGCAACACCCCTGCTTCCAGGGAGCTGCACTCAGGGGTCAGAAACCTGGACATAACACCAGGACCCCACCTAAAAAGAGAAAATCCTGTCACCCACTTTCCATGTCCCCAGGCTGGGATGCAGTGACTCACTGCATTGTCCATGTGCAAGGCATGGTGAGAGCCTGAGAAGAACCAATTTGCTTGGACAGAGTAAAAAATGATACTGACAAAATAATTCTCAGGTGCAAAAATAGAGGGGCCTGGAAACTGAACAAATCTAAATCTAAAAATTATAGAAATTGTTGGCACTAATTGCTAAAATTATTCTTTGTTACTGGTTTTGGAAATAGTTTTTACACTTGCATCATTAACAAAGAAAGGGACAAAGACACAGGAAACTGCAGTGCTGCTGGCTGTCCCAAGGCAAAGTGAAGCTGTTAAACTGCAGGTTACAAATGCACACAGGGACTCATTTTTTATATAAACATTTTGGATTTAAGCTGACCTTTGCTTAAAAATACTGCATGGAATTAACTTCTGTGCTGGAATTTATCTGTTGTACAACTAGACTTAAAGCCTTTCAATTTCCTGCTCACCAATGAAACTGAGAGATGTCCCAGAATTTTGGCTATCCCATCTTTTCTATTTCAATCCTGGTAACTTTAAGTTGTGGAATTACACTAAGAATAGAAATAATTTCTCCCTCTGCCTTATTTTGGTTGTTCTGGGACACATTCTGCCCTGTATTGATAGGAAGTTAAAAATAAGTCTAGTCAAACACGAAAATATTTTTGTGACAAGAAAGCAAGCGCACGTTTCTTTTACAGAGAATGTAAATATTAGTGTCCTTTATGAAACAAGTTCAAAGGTGTAGAGGGGTAAATATTTTTCCTCATGTTAAGCCCATATTTCGGTTTTCTAGCCAGGCCTGTATCAGCATTAAAGCTTTTACTTCCATCTCTTACAGTAGGCACAGATCCACCTTCCCCAAGTTCTAGTGATAGCTTTGAGCTAAAATTTCTCCATGTGACTGATCTGTGTGGACCTCATTAAAGCCTTCAGGCACCATGTGGATAAAAACATTTGGAAGAGCCTCCCAAGACTCCATCCCTGCAGCACAGCAGGTCAGAGAAGAGTGCTGGAGTGCACAGCTCTAGCAACAGCAGGGAAGGAGGTGGAAAGGGGGGCTTCAATACGAAAACCAGGAATACTTAATATTTTTCTTACTATGCTTAGTATGAGGGGAATGTAATGAAAAACAGCGAGGATAAACCTCGTTAGGTAACACTTGCTTTGATGGTGGTTCATCTGCTGGGTGGAGGATGCCTGGAGCTGCTCTGAGCACGGCACAGTCCAGCAGGATGCTGAGTGGCAGCTGGGGCCAGGGTTCACCTGTGGTTTTTGGCACTTCTCAAGGGATAATCCCGCCAGTGCCTTTCTGTGCCAGGTGAAGAGCTCTTGCCAGGCCCCCGGGGGCATCCATGCCTTTGTGCAGCAAGCAGGACCATGCTTGCTGTTTGCTGATTCAGCTGAAAGTTGGCTCTGCAGGGGAAACCATGCAGAATGCTTGAGCAGACATTGGGCAGGAGGCAAGAATGTGTGGCTCACAGAGAGGAGCCTCGAGCCCTCTGCTCAGCTGGGCTCAGTTTCACTTTGGCCCAAGCAAATCCAGGCAGCCTATAGACAGTAGCAGCACCCTGGTTTCGGGAATCTGCGCTTCTCACCCACAACATTTATTTTGCAGGTACCAAATGGTACGACCAGCCTTCTAATCCAGGTGCCCAAGGATGTGTACCCCTCAGGAGACATGGCGTGGTGCAGCTTCTGGAAACCTTGGGGGCATTGAGGGAACATGGAGCTCAGCACCAGTGTTGACAGTGTGCAAGAACCGCATGGAAAAAGGTACATGTACACACACACAGTAACTATTTTGGTTTCCTCCAGTGTGCTACTGAAGGCTGTAGGATGCATGCCTGGGTGATTTTAAGAAATCTTGGTGTTTTATTATGCCTGGGTGATTCTAAAGAAATGTGGTTGTCTTACTTGGCTACACCAAGTAAGTGGTGTGAAGTGACTTGGCAGTCAAGTCACGGCCACCCGTATTCAAAAATGTCTAAAAATTCAGATTTTATCTGGCTTTTGGAGGCTGGTTTTCTTCACTTGCTTTGGAGGGCACAAGCAACGGGCGGGAAAACGAACAGCCCGTTACCGGGCGGCTCGGCCAGCAAACCCCTCCGGTGCCTCGCAGTTAAGCGCAGCGAGGACAGGGGCGAGCGGCAGGTGCCGCGGGCGCGCAGACGCTCGCTCTCCCAGCCGCCGGCGGGCGGGCAGCGCCTCTTCTCCCGACGTAACGGGCAACTAGCGGCGCCGGGGGCGGGATCCATTAGCGACACTCCAATTTCGGGGCCGTGTATCCGCCAGCCCCGCAAGGTACCGGCGCCGGCCACGCCCGCAGCCGCCTCCGCGTCGCGCCGCGCAC